>CAJQZJ010022167.1:675-19364 GCA_907164525.1 Lophiomys imhausi | reverse complement strand
AAAAACTTTGATCCAGGGGTGGAGGAGCACATCTTTAATCTTTCCAAATCCTATGTGCCTGTCTCTGCATTCTAAGTTTTGGGATCAAAGACATGTGGTTCCCAACTGATGGGATTAAAGATGTGCTCCTCCACCCCTGGATCAAAGTTTTTCTCTGTTTAGAGCTTGTTTTGTATCAGGCTGACCTTGAGCTCTGAGATCTGCCTGTTTCTGTCTCTAGTGTGTTGGGATTAAGGGTGTATTCTTCCCCAATGATGTGACTAAGGGTGTGCACCATCACCACCCAGTTTCTTGTAACTCTAGAATTTATAAGACAACTAACTAACTCTATAGTGATCCTCCTGTCTCTACTGGAGGTAACGGCATGGGCTAACACCATGCATTATTTTACCTTAGCTCTAAGTTTTTTCAACTCTTGGAGGTTTGTAAAACCAGGTTGAACAGCTGTCACCTTTAATTTATTTACAGTGTTTTAAACCTGGGTCAATGTTGTCGATCTCAGGGTATCTTGTCCAACAAGAAGGTCAGCTGTAGTAGGGGCTCACTGGGTATGCAACCTTATTGAGCAAACAGTTGCTCTTTCCCCTTGGGTCCCTTACTGGGCCTTGCACATCTGAAGTTCTACTTGGCTTCTGCCTTAGCCCTGTGTCATGAGAAATGTGAGCCTTTTGTTCTGGATTCCTGGCTGGTTCTGCAAACGGACATCTCTCTGCTTGAAGTGCTTCAGATATCCTGGAACTAACGACATGTCTTTCATCCCCCACAACCCTAGAAGGTCCATGATGGATCTCAGGGTGTACATCAGCTGTGGGAGAACACTGCCATCTTAACTTTTGCTGGGGCAGAAACATCTAGCTGTGTAGTAGGTTAAGTCTTGGACAGAATGCAGTCAAATGTCTCTTTTGCAGGAGTGAAGCAATGTTACTGCTGTGCAGTTTCCAACCATCACCCATAGCCATGACTGTGTTGGCTAATGTATTTGCTTGGAGTTGGTTTATTCTGTGCCTTGTTAGAAGTGTTGACAATAAGACTTAACACCTATCTTCCCAGTTATATCTCTTGTCTCCTTTGGAAACTCTGTCCTGGTAGTTGAGTCAGACAATCTAAATGGGCTTTGCAGCCATATAAGAACTGGTGGGTGTTGCCTGTGTGCTGGTGCCTGCACTAGGAAATTAGTATATGTGAGAAGCAGGGAACCATGACTCCTTATATAAATCAATCAGACAACATGCCCAAAGCAGGACTACTGAAATGTATAAGTATATTTAAATGTTTCATTGGCACAAAATTTAAAATATTGTAAAAGTTTAGGGGGCACGGAGATGACTCAGTAGGTTAGAGGGCTGATTGAGTGAATATAAGGACCTAAGTTCAGATGTCTAACTCACATGGGAAGAAAAGCTGGTTATAGGCATCTGTCAGCTGACCCCAACTTTGTAAGGAGCAACGAAAGGAGGATCTATTGCTGGGGCTTTCTGGCCTACAAGTTTAGCTGAAGTGATGAGCTCTGGGCTCAGTAAGAAACCCTGACTCGGGTTGCATTTCTCTGACTATTTAAGGATGTTGAGCATTTCTTCAAGTGTCTTTCAGCCATTTTAGATTCCTCTTTTGTGAATTCTGTTTATATCTGTTCCCCATTTTTTTTTATTGAGTTACTTGGTTTGTTGGTGTTTAATTTCTTGAGTCCTTTATAGATTTTAGATACTAGCCCTCTGTCAGATGTGGGGTTGGTGAAAATCTTTTCCAAATCTGTAGGCTGCCATTTTGTTCTAATGACAGTGTCCTTTGCCTTACAGAAGCTTTTCAGTTTCATGAGGTCCCATTTGTTGATTGTTGGTCTTAGAGTCTGAGCTATTGGTGTTCTGTTCAGGAAGTTGTCACTTATGCCAATGAGATCCAGGCTTTTCCCACTTTCTCTTCTATTAGATTTAGTGTGTCCCAAGATCCCATCTCACTCCTGTCAGAATGGCTAAGATAAAAAACTCAAAGACAGCATATGCTGGAGAGGCTGTGGAGAAAGGGGAACACTCCCACATTGCTGGTGGGAGTGAAAACTTGTACAACCACTATGGAAATCAGTCTGGCAATATCTTAGAAAACTTCGAATAGCTTTACCTCAAGACCCAGCCATACCACTTCTGGGTATACATCCAAATGACTCCTCACTGAAACACAAGGAAGTTTCCTCATCTATGTTCATAGCAGCCTTATTTGTAATAGCTAGAAACTGGAAACAACCCAGATGTACTTCAACCAAAGAATAGATTTTTTAAAAAACTGTGGTACATTTACACAATGGAATACTACTCAGCCATCAGAAACAATGAAATCATGAAATTTGCAACCAAATGGATGGAACTAGAAAAGCTCATCATGAGTGAGATAACCCAGATTCAGAAAGATACACATAGCATATATTCACTTATAACTGGATTTTAGCCATTATAGTATAGGATAACCATCCTACAATCAACAGACCCAAAAGAGCAGGACAGGGACTTGGTTACCTGTCAGTGGGACACCCCACCCTAGTGGAACTGCCATATATGCACCCTGTGCAAGATGAAGCTCTTAGATCTCATGTGACTAATAAATGGAGGGGGGCTGATACATGGAGGCACCCCACACTGGAGGCATGGGAGGGGTGGGAGAGGGGTAAAGGGTGAGAGGGAGGGGCCAGGAGGTGTTGGAGGGAGGGATGGCAATGGAGACGTAACGAAGTAATAAATAAATGTTAAAAAAAAAACCTTGACTCAAGGAAATGAGGTAGGGAGTAGTAGGTCACCTGGTGTACTCCTCTAACCTCCAAGAACACACATGGGGAATATCACACACACACACACACACACACACACACACACACACTTTATGTTTAGGTACATTTGATCTCTTCCCAGCTTGCTCACATCTGAAGGCAATTTTTTCCATGCCTTCTAAGTCATAGCTAAACCATTCTGAACACGTGATAAAGTGATATGTATATCTTTAGTTTATGTGGGCAGGAGGATGCCATGTACCATGCTCAGCATGCCCCCCATCACAGGACAGGATGCACTGTGAGTTCATCATTATGCATAGACCAGGTTAGGTCATATGCTGTGCAGGACTATTACATGCTGTATGTAACATTGTTTATGGAACATTCAGTTTCTATTTTCAAATTTCCACTTGGTATAAGTGAAAACATTCTCTGCACACAACCTCAAGCTTCCATGTATTTCTGTCTTAGTACATCTTGAAAGAGCCCCCTTAGCACACAACTCCTCAGTCTTAGGGATTTCTATTAAGTGGCATTATTTATTTATCAGTACCTCACTAAAGTGTGCATAGAGTTTGGTTTCATAATATCTCATGCTATGTCTTTCTGAACATCTAGAATTGCATCTATGTAATAAACTTCAAGACACTGAGTAATCACATCAAAGAATGAGCACTTCCACTTAGTATCTGCTTTTGTTTATTCTCATGAAGGCTCGGTATTCTGTCTGCAGCATGTGAGAGAACTGGTATTTGGAATCTGTAACTCGACTCTAATTAACCCAGTTACACCTAATCTTAGACACAGTCTCAAAACTCATCATTTCAGTTTCCTTTTTCTTACTTAGGATAAGCATCGTAATCCAGCTTGGGGCTGGAGTATAGCTCAAATCCAGGTGCTGAAGTTTTGGTACTCAGCCTGTGATGTTACAGGAAGGAGTGTGTTCCTTAGGAGTGTGTTCTTGAAGGAGATATTGGGAGATACATTTTCCTTTCTCTCCGTCTTGACCGAGAAGTGACTAGCTTTACCCACTACATGTTCCCAGTTTTGATGCTTAGCTTTGCCACAGGCATAAAGTGATGGAAATCAAGCAACCATGATTGAAATCTGAAACTGTGAAGCAGAAAAAAGTTGTTCTCTCAGTTTGACTTCCTTGAAAATTTTGTCAGGTAGACAGAAGCTCACTAATACAGCTTTCACTGTTTTTGCAATGGTTTGCTTACCGCTGAACTGATTCTGCTTCTGTTTTAATTGTCTGTAGTTATATTTATTGGTCCTTATTATTTTAGAATCTTCAAGCATATTAGAAAACTGAGTTTGTTGCGATAGCAACATACCTATGGTTTGCTCACTTTCTGGGAACCATGCACATTTCAAAATAATTAAACTATGGATGTTGGTTTTTCTACATCTAGTTGTCCTTGGAAGTGTTCCCTAATTCTGATACTATAAGAAGATGTTTTCAAGGGCTTTGATGCTTAAAAAGTTTTAATTTTGGATTTAAACATCTATTTTGAGTTGTTTAGGAATCAGGAGACTGTTCTGGATCTAAGAAGATGTTTTTAAAATTATGATGCAAGTTAGTATGAAAACTGAGTTAGATATAGAACTTTAAACTCATGGAGATGGTTAGATAGTAGAAGGTTAAAGTCAGGTGCCAAATACATATGGACTGGACATTGGGAATGTGTGCTAAGCCAAATAACTCTCATAATTGTGGCCTATTTATTTCTGTTGTTTTGTATTGTATTTATTATTATTGTAAGAGAAAGACCCATTTGTTGGACTGAAAGGGGGAGCTGTTGGGGGGAAAAAGATATACCTTAAACTTAAAAAAAAGGAAGGGGATGGGTGGGTTGAGGCTGAAGAGGGGGGGGGGGGGGGACGGGAGGGGGGAGTAGGGAGGGGATTGTGATTGAGATGTAAAATGAAGAAATAAAAAATAAAGGAAAAAAAGTTAATTGTGAGATAAGTATTTAACTTTTTTTAGTAGAAACTCAGAGAGAAATGTGTTACTGCTACATAGGATTTTTAATATTATGGTTGAACTTAGAGACCCCTTTCTGAACCTCTCAAGCCAGGGACTTTACTTTCTCTTTTCATGTCTATAAGATCTTTGCTATTCCCACGCACAGAGTGCTAAGAAAAAAGGGCAGACTAAAATGTAGAGAAACATTTTTCTTTGTTCTGATTATTGTGAATAATTTAATTGGATGGAACTGCTTCTAAATTTCAGCTAAATATAAAAATTGAGCATTGGGGTGTATAGTTCCCATTTCCTCTAAGCTCCTTGGAGAACTGACTGATCTATTTTGGGGAGATATGCCAAGTAACCCAATACACAGGGACACAGCTCTCAAGGAGACTCTGGTGTAAGGCACAGAGGACATGTCCCAGAATAGTCACAGCAAAAGAAACTATAAGACTCTGGGGAGTGAGGTGACAATGCTGTCCTCTATTGTCACCATGGGAGAGTGCAGAAGAGCAGGAACAAACTTGTATCATTCCATGACCTCCTGCAGGTGAACTCCACAAGCAACCCATGGGCCACTGAAGCTGGACATGAGAGCTGGCATATTATCTGATTCCATCTACAGACACAGTCCCAAGCAGCTGTAACTGGACTGTGCTAACCCTCTTATAGGTCAGCAGCTGTGCTGGACTGAGGGCACAGAACTAACACAGTGCCAGCCATGATCTGTCTCCCTGAGGGTCTTTCTGGATGGACCTGTGGTGTGTATCTTTCTGTGTGGTTCTTCTACTGCAGAGAACCTTCTGGAAGCATAGACATGACACCACATGACTTTAAATTCCAGGATTAGGATTGAATGGTTTAGCATTGAGAACAACAAAAACCTTAGGGGACTCCGAACACTTCCATTATATATAACATCATGAATTATTAATGATCCTAGCTAACATATCAGATCAAAGGAATTTGTGATCACTCTGGGGACATGCTAGAGAAACAACGAATAATTTTGAAAATAGAACTGGAAAGAGCATTTATACCGTCTTTTGTGGGGGGAAAATGCACCTTGGGGTAGCCAGACAGTAAGGAGTTTTCTTCTTGTGGAATTATTTTAGCCAATAAACAAGGAAAGTTTTCAAACATCAGGGGAAGGGGTTGTTATGTGTAAAGAATTAACAGACCTCTGCGGAGATTCCAGGCTTTGTATCACTGATGCTGCTGTCCTGCTAGAAACATCCTGGGAAAATTGAAATAAGAATTTGAACCTCTCAACTTACTAGAAATACAAGGAACAGACAAAACATTCCTAAAAATCAAGACTGGGAAATGTGAATCCAAAAGACTGTGAATGGGATACTATGTTACCAATGACTGGCTGGGTGTCTTGTAAAGGAGGGGTGTCCAGGAGAGCCCTAAAGAATGGATACGTCAGTAAAAACAATTTTCTGATTGAATTCCAAATGCACAATCTATTTTAAAATGCATTTGAATCTGTTAGAATAAGTGTGGAAGCATAAGGAATGGCTGGGCATCTATGGTATTAAAAGGCTATTGTAATTAACTTCATTTGATCATATATAGTTGGCAAGTTTGAAAATTTTGGTATGTCTTCTGAGAACATGCGAGGCTATTCAGAGATATGAGTGGAAAGGTAGCCTGGAAACATTAGCAGAATTCCGTAATGAAACATACACAAGGCATTATTGATACCAAGGAAGGGTGGGGCAAAAATAAGTGTCTAGATAATAGAAAATGAATAATACAATGATACAGTTACAGGAACACAGCCAGCTCTGGGGAAAACTGGAAAAGGTCACCTGTGGTTTGAGGGACAAGACTGGAGCAATCACAGAGACTGTAGACAGGTGTCCTGAGTTTAAGTCAGAATTAAATTAAACTAGTCCCTTCTTCCAGGTAGAGATCTGAAATATTTCCTAATAAGTTGGGAAAGTGTAACAGTGGGAAAAGATTTTCTTCAGACAAAAAAGGAGTATTAACTTCCTGAACAGAACACCAATAGCTCAGGCCCTAAGAACAATGATCAATAAATGGTACCTCATGAAACTGAAAAGCTTCTGTAAGGCAAAAGACACTGTTATTAGAACAAAACAGCAACCTACAGATTGGGAAACGATCTTTACCAACTCCACATCCAACAGAGGGCTAATACCCAAAATTTATAAAGAACTCAAGAAATTAAACACCAAGAAACCAAAGAATCCAATCAAAAAAATGGAGAATAGAGTTAAACCTAGAATTTATAAGAGAGGAATCTCTAATGGCCAAGAGACACTTGAAGAAATGCTCAACATCCTTAATCATCAGAGAAATGTAACTCAAGACAACTCTGAGATTCCATCTCACACCTGTCAGAATGGTTAAGATAAAAAACTCAAATGATAACACATGCTGGTGAGGTTGTGAAGAAAGGGGAACACTACTCCATTGCTGATGGGAGTGCAAACTTGTACAACCACTATGGAAATCAGTCTGGAGATATCTTAGAAAACTTGGAATAGCTCTACCTCAAGACCCAGCCATATAACTCCTTGGTATACATCCAAACCATAAGGACATCTCCTCAACTATGTTCATAGCAGCTTTATTTGTCATAGCTAGAAACTGGAAACAAACCAGATGTCCCTCAATTGATGAATAAATAAAAAAAGCTGTGGTACATTTATACAGTAGATACTATTCAGCCATCAGAAACAAGTAAATCATGCAATTTGCTACCAAACAGATAGAACTAGAAAATGTCATCCTGGGTGAGCTAACCCAGACTCAGAAAGATGCACATGGCATCTATTCACTTATAACTGGATTTTAGCCATATAGTACAGGATAACTATCCTACAATCAACAGACTGAAAGGAACAGGAACATAAACTTCGTTATTTGTTAGTGGGATACTTTGCCCTAGTGGAGTTGCCACAAAGGCCCTCAGTGCAAGAGGAAGCTCTTAGCCCTCATATGTCTGCTGAACTGAAGGAGGCTGATATGTAGGGCACCCCACAATGGAGGAGTAGGATAGGTGGGAAAAGGGAGAGAGGGTGGGAAAGTGGGCCCGGGAGGGGTGGAGGGAGGGGACTGTGATGGAGATGTAAATTGAAGCAATAAATAAACATTAAAAAGGAGTATTAACTTTAACTTTCCATCTAAAACGTTGAAATCTGAAAATAAATTTAAATCTGAAAGACTGTATTAGTCAGGAAAGCAACTTGACCCTAGGAGAAGGGTCATCTCCCTTGACCATGTGCACACAGAAGTCAGCAGGAAAGACTGTGTTTGCTCCTGACATTGTCTACAGAATAGTTATAAAGTTCATGTCTACATCAGTTATTATTTTCTGTTCGTATCTGTAATGTCTTGCCAGAGGCCTTAGACTACTGTCCAAACCAAATCCTTCACTCCATCAGGAGGCCCTTCCATCTACCCCCATTGTCTTCCAAGGCTCCTCTAGGTCCATTCTCTTGATTTTGATTTTTTTTTTTAATTATTGTAAGGTACTTAGCAAAGAATCCCTGTCAAGTTTGAAGACTCAGTTTCTCTAAACATAAAAAAAAAAACTGGCAAAAGGTTTAACAAGGCTAAAAATAAAAAACAGAATTGGAAATGGAGACATATTACAACTGGTGATATAGACACACAAGGATTACAAGAGACAGTCATAAGCACCTGGTGACGTAGGAGTGGAAAGGCTTATGGATGCACACAGTCTCTCAAGAGAGAATCACAACACAGGAAGAAACCAAATCAAACTGGAGAAGTATAAAAAGACTGAGTCAGTAACAAGTCACCATCAAAGGAAAGCAGCAAGCTACTTGGCTGGATTTCCAAACATTCAAAGAAGTGATCCTTCTTATACTCTTCTGAAACCCTGAAGGGCATGGGGTCTTCTGAACTCATTTTATGGATCCACTATCATTCTTACACCAAGGCAAGACAATTGTATTACAAGATGAAAGAAATTTAGATTTTAACTTCTTAGTCAGCCATGATTGTTAATGTCTCTCTCATCTCTCTTGTCATCTGGGGGCAATTATATCCTTGCTTGCTTACAATTAATATCCACTCACATATTTCAGAAGAGCACCAGACACTCCAGTCTGCCTATCATCCTACCTAGCTGCCAATCATTCTACCTTTTTTCTCTTCTTGATGCCTCTCATGGTGTGCTTCTTCCTCACCTGAGACCAGCAACCCAGCACTTAGGCGTTGTGGAGGTAGGTGCTTAGTAAATGTGGCATGAGTGAATATGGAAATGGCCCATGGATGGCCTTCAGATGTGGTAGGTGCAGAGCAGGGCTTTTATTGCTTGTAGCAGCCTCTGATCCTGAGTCTCCTCTGGATCACCGGAGTCATGGATGTTGAACACCCTGAATGCAGATGTTCAGGCTCCCAGATGAGGTCAGCATGCATGCCCAGGAGTGCACAGTTGGCTCCTCACATAAATTGCTGTTAGAATCTTTTCCCTTACCTCCATGGTCTTTGCTGAAACTGCTATTAACTTCAAACTCTTTGAAACTGATGCCTTGTGGCAACAAACTTCTTAAAGTTGAATTATCCTTTGAACAAAGCTATCATCACAGAAAAGCAAAGCTTCTGCAGCTTTACAGCCTCCCTAGAAACTCCTCCACAGAAACAGATTTAGGAATGGAGGGCCAGAGGTGAATTTACAAACCATGAGGTTAGAGCAGCTCATTTTGTTGAGGGCTATGAAAACTAGCCCCTACTCTGTGGCTGAGCATGCAGCAGAGGACCCATGAGTACAGCCATGAAGAGTCCCCCAGCTGAGAAGGGTGAAAAGAATGTCCCAGTCTGTTGAGCCCTGCCTAGGTGTGAATCTGACCAAGCCAGATGTGTACCATTAAAAGCTTCAGATGCTTATTCTGACTTGACTGATATAGTCAATCCTCCTATCAGTATCCAGACCAAGACCAACCATTATTGCTGTTCAAAATAATCCTGATGCTATCTTCTTGAACTTGGTCCCCAATGCCATGTTTTATATTCTCAGTGAAGTAATCTGGCATGCTCTGCTTTTTCATTCACTCAGAAACAGCCCTGTGTTCAGGGTTATAGGCTTCTTTCACTCTGAGCAAGAGGATCCCCCTCATTACAGACTTGGGAACACTAAGGCTCAGTGAGGCTGCTACCACTCTTCAGTCAGGGACTATGGAGCCCAGCTTGAGCTGACACTACCTGAATCCTGTGTCCACATTCTCTGCCTGGAGTCAGCTGTTGCCAGGTAGATAAATAAAACTCTGGCCACCACATTACTATGGAAAACTTTCCCCATTTGTGTGAACATGCCAGCCTACTTGCCACAAAGAGAAACGTGAAGAGTGGCAGATCTAGCTTCAATTCAGTCCCAGAACCATGACAAGAAAGCAGCATCCAGCAGGAATGGATAGTCAGCCTCATGAAGAAACAGGCCCACAGGAGGTGCTAAGGGACTGTTCAGGGTACAGTGATTCAGGCGATGGGGTTCTGTCTCTGTGTTCAATGACCTCTGGTTCTGCCTTCTCACACTGTTTTTCCTCAGGAACTGTGTATCTATATGGTTCCGTCCATGAGAATATACAAAAGGTCCTGATGTTAAGGATCCCTGGAGACAAGCAGGAGCCAACGGTAACTGAAAGTCATTTTATTCTGCTCCTTCCTAGGTCTACCATGACTCCAGACCTCATCCTCAAGTCCGAGGGTCAATTATCTTCAGTTCCTTCCTGATCTCTCTGACTTTTTACTGATTAAGTCAGAAGAACCTCTTTACTGGGCTTGGTGGCATGCCTTTGTCATAGCAGCACTAATCCCAGTGCTTGGGAGGTAGTAGAAGTTTGATATCAAGTTCAAAACAAGCCTGCGGCACATAGCAAGGCTCTGTCTCACACTGTCTCACAAAAGTAAAACAAGGAAAGAAAAAAGAAAAAAAAACAAAAAAAGAAAGAAACAAAAGAAACTAGAAACTAAGTACTTTTCTCAGAGACTTCTTATTCAACACTGACCATGAAAATCTTTTTCTGAATATGAATCACTTGTACAGATGTGTTATATAGACCCTTTTTTTCACTGAGAGCCCTACTTAATGCACACAGCCCTCTTTGGCATCTGCTAGCTAACCATATCATCTGCAAGTTAGCTTGTCCCTTTCAGCAAAGTGTTCATCACTTCTTAGAATTTTACCCTGGTTGCTGACCTGTTTGCTGTTTGCATTATCTGATGTTTAGAAAGTGACCATCTGGCTCCCAGCACTCCCTCAAACCTCCTTCACCTGCCAGCTCCCCAAGTGATGCCCAGCACATGGAAGTTGGGCAGTTTTTGTTGAATCATTAATTAATTAGATAGTAGTTGTTTAGAAGTCTGAGCATAATTTCCCAGGAAGCTATCAATATAATTTTGCCAACACAGGCTCATATAATAGTTATCCTGATTATAATATTAGTCACAAAATGATTATTATTAATGAGATCTTAAATAACTTTTACTTTTCATAGGAATGAAAATCTACATAACTTTTCCCAGGACCTTGGAGACAGAAATGGACTGACTTATCATGTTCTCCTTCAACCCAGGGCTTGAAGGACCCCACTGTAGTTTTGTGAACAGGTTCCCAGGAAACAGATGCCTCTATTGCTGCATTGGAAACCTGGCTTCTACGTCTGTCTACTGGAGTGTATTTCTTAGAGTCATATGCAGAAGGTCAAAGCACCCCGTGGCTGTAGAATGATATCCAGTAATGGAAAGGGAAGGTTCTCAAACAAACAAACAAACAAAAAACCCTGCATTTCTCAAGTGAATTCATGAATTTATCTCCTGCTTGGTAGCTACTTTGACAAGTCTGGAAGCTTAAGGAGGAATGAGAAATAGTACTTAAGCTGAGGACTTCACACATTAACAATGAAGGCAGCATGCATAAAAACATGGAATATATATGGCAGACATTCATGGACTCTCAGTAGGAAAGTGATTGATACCTACAGGGACAGTTCAGTGGCTGGTAGACATGTAGTATTTTTAAACTGCATGATGGGATTTTAATAAGAGCTAAACAAATACAAGTGACATTTGCTTTCTAAGCAATCCAGACAAATAATATAGAACTCAGGCATTTGTAAGTGAAAGTAGAGGATTTTCTTTTCTACTAAAAGTAAGTACCTAAGGTCATCTTCCTCCCCAGGACTCCTAAGAAGTCAGGAGTAGAAGGAGATAGCAAGTTTTGCCTTCCCAAGTTCTTTCACAGGCAAAAAGTTACTTAAGAAGTTGAACGACTCAGGCCCACTTGGTATTAAGTCTAAAGCCATCATATAGAGAACTTCAGGACATAATCTTAGGATGTAAGAAGTATTACATTAAAAGAATACAATCCAAAACAAAGCAGGAAATAAAGGAAAACTCAAGCCCATCAGTAATTATTGCAATTGTAAATAAAAAAACAATCCATTTTAAAGACATATGTTAACCCCAGTGATTAAAAAGTAGCTTGTAGACACCCTTGTACAGACAGATACAGAAACATTGAAAATATCTGTTGCTTTGGCTGGCTTCAGATCTATGGAATTTAGGAGAAAGATGCCTTGACCCATGGGAGCTTTGTCATTGTGACTCAGGGATGGAGGAGCCAGGAGTCAGACTGACAGGAGCCACTGTTTCCAGCATTGCCTTGTCTCCTCCAAAGCAATCTAATTACCTGCCCCAGTTAAAAGCTGCTGTCTGTAGAGTGAGCTGATCTCATACATTCTTCAGGGTGGGGAGGAGAAATGATGGGATTACCAGATAGAAGCTGATACGTGAGGAGTATCTCCATTTCGCATGAAGCAGTCAGAACCTGAAATTTTCTATGCATAATTTCTTCATAATGAAACAACAATTGGTGATTTGGTGTTTGTTAGGTGGGTTTGGTGATTTGAATAATGATCCCCATAGGATCAGAGGGAGTGGCACTATTGGGAGGTGTGGCCTTGTTGGAGGAAGTGTGTCACTAGGGGTGGTCTTTGGGGTTTCAGACGTCCAAGCCAAGCCCAATGGCACTCTCTCTTCCTGCTGCCTGCTGATCTGGATGTGGAACTCCCTGCTACATCTCCAGCACTATGGCTGCCTGTATGTAACTGCGCTTCTTGCCATGATGACAACAGGCTAAACCTCTGAACTATAAGCCAGAACCAATTGTTTCCTTTATAAGAGATGCTGTAGATACGGTGTCTCTTCACAGTGATAAAATCCTAAGGCAGAAGTTGATACCACGGTATGGGTATTGCTGTGATAGGCTGGACCAAGCCTTTGTTTGGAGGAATATGAAACACTTTGCAACTTTGGATTAGAAAATCAGCTGAACGCTTTAAGTGGGACTTAATGGCCCTTCCTATTAGGAACATGGAAAATAGTGGTGCTGAGAGTGATTTCAGAGGGCTGGTTCAAGGGGTTTCAGAGAAGAATAATATTAACATGTGACCACTCTTTTGATATTTTGGATAACAATGTGACTGCTTTCTAACCTGTCCAAAAAAAAAAATATTCAGCCTAAGGCTAAATTAAAGAGCCTTATGTTAATTATGGATTAACAGCATTGACAGAGGAGATTTCCAGACAGCCTATTATTGAGTATGTTGCTTGGTTATTAGTGGCTATGCTTATGCAGATCTATAATGAAAGAAGAAAGCATAGCAAGGAAAAGTACAAAATGTGAAGTTTGTGCAGAAAAGGGACACCAGGAAGTATAAACAGATTAAGGAAAATGCAGATGCTGATTGGAATAAAGGGAGTGGTGACTTCAGAGCAAGATCTCATTCACTTAAGCTTCCAACTTCTGAAAAGAAATTAAAGAAAAGTTAAAAGCAATTAAAGAAAAGCTTAGGGCTGGCCATGGTGGTACACACCTTTAATCCCAGCATTCTGGAGGGTGAGGCAGTTAGACCTCTAAATTTGAGGCCAGCTTGGACTACAGATCAAGTTCCAGGACATCCAGGCTTAGACAGTAAACGAAGTCATAAAAAAAAGAAAGCTGGTGAAGATGTATTTGAAGGAGGGGGCCATATTCCAGCCTCAGCAAGCAGCAGAACTTAGCAGTTTCAACCCCACATGGTACTGGCTTTAGACTCAAGAAAGGAGTTATAAAATCTCCCTTCCTGGCTAAGGAAAGACCCTGCTACAAGCCATGTGTTGTGAGTGTCCCTGCATGGAGGCCTAGAGAGGCCAATGTATGAAGCTGTGAAGAAGAAACCTAAATTGTCTTGAAGACCCCAAGTTATTGGAGGTTTCAGAATCACAGGATACCTGTCAAGGAAAGCTGCTGACAGGAAGTACAACCAGCCTTCAGAAAGAAGTGTGCTACATTCAACAAAGATGAAGGGAGTTGGACATCTGAAGAGTGCTTTGACATCAGACATGGAGATGCATTAGAGATTCCTCCTTTGTGAATTCTTGGTTTAGCTCTGTTTCCCATTTTTTGATTGGATTATTTGGTTTCTTGGTGTTTAATTTCTTGAATTCTTTATAAATTTTGGATATTAGCCCTATGTCAAATGTGGGGTTGTTAAAGATCTTTTCTCAATCTGTAAGCTGCCATTTTGTTCTAATGACAATGACTTTTGCCTTACAGAAACCTTTCAGTTTGATGTGGTTCCATTTATTGATTGTTGGTCTTAGAGCATGAGCTATTGGTGTTCTGTTCAGGAAGTTGTCACCTGTGCCAATGAGTTCAAGGGTTTTCCCCACTTTGTCTTCTAATAGGTTTAGTGTGTCAGGCCTTATGTTAAGGTCTTTGATCCACTTGGACATAAGTTTTGTGCAAGGTGATAAGTATGGGTCTAATTTCATTCTGTTACCTGTCAACATCCAGTTAGACCAGAACCATTTGTTGAAGATGCTGTCCTTGTTTCATTGTATGGTTTTGGCTTCTTTGTCAAAAATTAAGTGACCACAGGTGGGTGGGCTCATTTCTGGGTCTTCAATTCGATTCTATTGATCCACTGGTCCTTCCTCCACTTTCTCTTCTATTAGACTTAGTGTGCCCAGCTTTGTGTTAAGGTCTTTGATCCACTTGGATGTAAGTTTTGTACAAAGTGATAAATATGAGTCTAATTGCATTCTTTTACATGTGGACATCCAATTAGACCAGCACCATTTGTTGAAGATGCTGTTCTTTTTCTATTGTATGGTTTTGGCATCTTTTTAAAAAATTAAGTGACCATAGGTGTGTTGTTATTTTTAAAGACAACTGTCTCTGTGTATCAGTCCTGGCTGTCCCTGACTCACTCTGTAGACCAGAATGGGCTTGAACTCACAGAGATCTGCTTGCCTCTGCCTCTAGGGTGCTGGGATTATATTTGGCTACATTGGTATTGATCTTTGTATATTGATACAAAATGAAGATTATATTTGGCTACATTGGTATTGATCTTTGTATATAGATACAAAATTAAGGTAAACTTTTTTTAAGGTATTGTACCTAGATAACTCGTAAAATGAAATGTGAAGTTTTGGCCTTTTGTTAGCAACTGTCATAAACTGTTTAGGATAATTAAGAAATGAAAGCTAGTAGTCATTAAAGCATGTCATTTTGTTAGGTACCAGGGCAGTCTACCACTGTTATTTTCTAAGTTAATCAGAAATCAAGTTGCTAAGAGACAAGCAACATTTGCTTATCCAAATATAAGGAAATAGCTAGGTGGTCTTCAAAAACCTCAAGAGATATGTAGAATATGGTATTCAAAGATGTTTTCTTTTTTTTTAATACTTTATTTTTTTTCTTCAAGTTACATCTCAGTCACAAACCCTTCCCTATTCCCCCTTCCTATCCCGCCCTTCCACCCTCTTCCCCCCAGCAGTTTCCCCTTTCAGTCCAACAGATGGTTCCTTCTCTTATAACAGTAAATACTATACAAAACAACAGATATAAATATGCCACATTTATGAGAGTTAAATGGCCCAGTATACCTTCCCAATGTCCAGTTTATACATATTTGGCCCCTGACTTTAACATTCTACTATCTAACCATCTCCATGAGTTTAAAGGTCTATATCTGACTCAACATTCATACTAACTTGCAGCACAATTTTAAGAGTATCTTCTTAGATCTATAACATCCTCTTGATTCCTAAACAACTCAAAATTTAACTATGAGACTATAGCTGTCTATTCTTCAACCACCTCAGAGACCTGAGAGGGATAAATATATCTGATTATATAGGAAGTGCAGGGCCTGCAGCTTCCAAAACTAAGAAATGACATACCAGTGACTGCCTGGACAGTTCCAATTTTCTCTCCATACATTCCTGCATCAGTCTTCAGCCTTTGGGTCCTGTTTCTCTGACAGACATTTGTTGTAGAGCAGGGATTATGAAGGACTTACCTACCCTGTCTTGGCAGAGCTAGGCTGTCGAATTCCCTTCTACCAAGTTTTGTCCTTTTTGGACAGCAGTCTGTCTGCAGTTGGAGCAAGGGGTTTTTTCATGCCAAGAGATAGGCTTGCCACTAATTCAACCATCTCAAACCGGAGATTCTTCGATGCTTATCTTCTACTTGGAGTAGAATAGGGGGTGCTGTCAGGAGCTGATATGTCTCGATATAAAAAAAAATCTTGATTTAAGACAACATCTTTGAATGCCATATTCTGCAGATCTCTTGGGGTTTTTGAAGATGCCCTATCCATCTCTTGTATTTAGATAAGCAAATGTTGCTTGTCTCTTAACAACTTGATTACTGGGTAGTTTAGAGAATATCTGTGATAGTCTGTCATAGTAGCTAACAAAGTGACATGTTTGCATGACTAGGAGTTTGTTTTACTTAACTATCCTAGACAGTTTTAGACAGTTGGTATCAAGAGGCCAGAGCTTCACATTTTATTTTTAAATATCTCTAGGTATGATACCATTAGGAAGCGTTACCTTTAATTTTGTTTCAAAATACAAAGATCTATTCAATTGTGGTTAAATATACTCTTAATTATGTATCAATATACAAATATCAATGCCTATGTAGCCCAATACAATCTTAATATTACATCCATATACAAGGGTCAATACCATTGTGGCCAACTATAATCTTAATTTTGTATCAATATACAAAGATCAATACCGATGTAATCCAATACAATCTTATTTTTGCACAATAAACAATGGTCAATACTACTTTAGCCAAATATACTACTAATTTTGTATCATTATACAAAGGTATAAGGGCATATTCAATAATCTGCCCCTTCTTCTTGGACCTTCCTGTGCTATGTCTATGTCTCATTTTTCTCAAGCTTATGCACTCCTATATAGGAGAGGAAGAAGGATACAGAAAAGGAAAAGTAGGAAGTGTCTGGGTCTAACCTCCAAAACCCATTAAACAGGACCATTTATGAGCTTGTAATCTCTTCCCCTAAATATCAGAGTATTCAGTTATCCTTCAAATAACCAAAAAGAAGGGCAGAGAAACAACCTCCCCACCCTCTGGGCATGGGACATCGCTCTCTTAAAGTGATTTCCTGCTGATTTGGGTCGTAGTAAACCTGTTTGGGGCCCGAACCAAAATGGAAAAAATGGTTAAAAATGTTAGTGCAATCCTTTTATGTTCAGTCCTTCTGTTCTCAGCTGTTTAGATGACCTAAGGAGTTTGTAGGCAGAAGCTGATCTTGCAGGCTTCACTGAGGTTCTGGCCGGGGCATTGTGTAGATCTGAATGGTCCCAATGACATTGGATTGCTGTGGTTGCAGGCCCCCGATGGAGACAGCTATTGAGGAAGTCTGCCAGGCTGAATCAACTGGGTAACTCGTCCTCCTTGGTGCCTGATTCTGCTCTCTGCTGAGGTTTCCGCTGTCCAGCCGTCCCCGGGCTCCCCTAATGGACGCTTCGATTTTCCTGGAAAGATAAGAACAGAGCCCTGCCCCAATCCCAACACTGGGACAATTAATTACCCTCTTTTTTTTTGGGGGGGGGGGTTAGGTAATACTTCTCCTGAAGCAAATTTGGCCTTCCGACAACATACAAAGCGTTATCTTTCAATCCGGGTTAAAGAAGAAATCATTCTGTCACCTTGGAGCTAAACCAGCTCCAGTGTATATATTTTGAGATCCCACAGGACAATCTGCCTGCATCGAGAAGGCCTTTTGTAAGTAGCCTCCAAACCTAGGTCCCTCCAAATCCCATGTGTGTGTCTCTGAACTCTAATTATTGGGATCAGAGACCTGTGGTTCCCATCTGAAGGGATCAAAGATGTGTTCCACCACTCCTGGATCGAAGTCTTTCTCTGTTTAGAGTTTGCCCTGCATCAGGCTGACCCTGAGCTCCAGGATCTGCCCGTTTCTGTCTCTAGTGTGCTGGGAGCTGGGATCAAGGGTGTACTCTTCTTGAATGGTGGGACCAAGGGTGTGCACCCTCACCACCCCGCTCTGTATGACTCCAGAATACATAAGACCACCAACTCTACAGTGCTCCCCCCATCTCCGCTGAAGTCAAAGGCATGGGCCAACACCACAATTCTCTTGTATTTTACTTTAGCTCCACGTCTTCTCGACACCTGGAGGTCTGCAAAACCAGGCCGAACGGCTGTATGCTGTATCCTCTGTTCCATTCACAGTGTTTCAGCCCTGCCACTTGCCCTTTTTTTTTTTTTAGTTAATAAATTTATTTTTGTTGCTTCAGGTTACATCCTTATCATATTGTCCTCTTTTCCCCGCTACCCAGCCCCACCCTCCCATGCTCTACCCCCTGACCCTTCCGTCTGGCTCCTCTGGGGTGGAGTGTCCCTGCCTAACAGTCTCTCACCACAGATCAGGAGTCATATGAGTGCCAAGAGCCTCTTCATACACTGGGGGCGTACGAGGCAGTACTGCCAGTGAAAGGTGTCTCCTTGCTATGGGGGGAATACTAAAAAAAGGCCAACAAACACACAAACCCACAAAAACAAAGAATATCAACAAAAAAAGAGAGGAAAAAGAGAAGGTAAAAGGAAAAAGAAAAAAGAAAAAAGAA
>CAJQZJ010022161.1:0-19670 GCA_907164525.1 Lophiomys imhausi | reverse complement strand
TATTATGGTTTATATGAAATTTATATACTTTAGCATCTTTATATTTACATGATCTAGTAATTACACATTTATCTCATAGGTTTGGTGAAAGACTTGAAGTAGGGAATATTGGAAGAAATTGTTGCTGTTATTTTGAAATTTTATTTTGATTATACACTTTATATTTTATCTGTAATTTGTATCTTTACTAGATCAATTATTTATACTTTTAATACCATTGGGGTGTCACAAAAAAGAAAATCTATTTTAAGTGGCAACACAATTTCATACAAAACCAAAACTGACAAAATCTTCCCTTATGTATTACCACTTGCATTAATTACAGTTATTAAGAAAATGTTTGCAGTGTTATTGTGTTGGCTTGAATGAGAAATGTTCCCTGTAATCTCAGGCATTTGAACACTTGATTCCTAGCTAGTGTCACTGTTTAGTGAAGTTTGGGAGGGTGTGACTTTGCTGAAAGAAGTATGTCATTGTGAGCAGGCTTTGAGAGTCTAGGATTTATCCCTACTTGCAGTTAAAGATGTAATCTTTCAGCTTGCTGCTCCAGTTCCCATGCCTACCTCTTGCTGTCATGCTTCCCTGTCATCCTGACCTCTAAGCCTCTTGTACCATAAACATAAATAAAGTCTTTCTTCAATAAACTGCACTCATCAAAGTGTTTTATCATAGCAACAGAGAAGTAACTAATGCATTTACAGTACCACTCATATTGCTTAGTGGAAATACATTCAGATTTTATGCTTTTTAAAATAATTTTCTCTTCTTCAGCATTATAATTTTTATATTGTTGTGGTGTGGATAAGATTTTTCACTTCAAGATTTGCATGCTGGAAACTTAATTTGCATGCTGGAAACTTAATTTACAATGCACCAATAATGAACAGCAGTGACTTTTTAAAATGAATGACCCAGTGGAATAGAGTTGCTCCATGACTGCAAGAAGCTTCTTGCTGGCAAGGGTGTGGAGAAAGGGGAACCCTACTCCATTGCTGGTGGGAGTGCAGGCTTGTGCAACCACTATGGAGGTCTGTCTGGCGATATCTTAGAAATCTAGGAATAACCTTGCCTCAGGACCCAGCCATACCACTTCTGGGTATACACCCAAAGGACCTCTCACGGAGACATAGGGAAGTCTCCTCATCTATGTTCATAGCAGCCTTATTTGTAATAGCTAGAAATTGGAAACAACCCAGATGTCCCTCAACTGAAGAATGGATTAAAAAATTGTGGTACATCTATACAATGGAATATTACTCAGCTATAAGAAACAATGAAATCATGCAATTTGCAACCAAATGGATGGATCTAGAGGAGCTCATCCTGAGTGAGCTAACCCAGTCTCAGAAGGATGCACATGGCATCTATTCACTTATAGTAGGATTTTAACTATATCTTACAGGATATCTGTACTACAACCAACACACCAAAAGGAACAAGGACATATTTTTTTTTTATCTTTTTCTTTTTCCTTCTTTTTTTCTTTTTTCTTTTTCCTTTTCCCTTCTCTTTTTCCTCTCTTTTTTTGTTGATATTCTTTGTTTTTGTGGGTTTGTGTGTTTGTTGTTCTTTTTTTTAGTATTCCCCCAGTAGCAATGAGACACCATTCACTGGCAGTACTCCCTCGTAGGCCCCCGGTGAACGAAGAGGCTCTTGGCCCTCATATGACTCCTGGTGAGAGACTGTTAGGCAGGGACACTCCACCCCAGAGGAACAAGACAGAAGGGTCAGGGGGTAGAGCATGGGAGGGTGGGGCTGGGAAGTGGGAAAAGAGGACAATATGATAAGGATGTAACCTGAAGCCACAAAAAAATAAATTTATTAACTAAAGAAAAAAAAAAGGCAGGGGGCAGGGCTGAAACACTGTGAATGTAATAGAGGATACAGCCATTTGACCTGGTTTTGCAGGCCTCCAGGTGTAGAGAAGACTTGGAGCTAAGGTAAAATACAAGAGAATTGTGGTATTGGCCCATGCCTTTGACTTCAGCGGAGACGGGGGGGGGGCACCGTAGAGTTGGTGGTCTTATGTATTCTGGAGTCATTGGAGCAGGGTGGTGAGGGTGCATACTCTTGGTCCCACCATTCAAGAAGAGTACACCTTTGGTCCCAGCTCCCAGCACACTGGAGACAGAAACGGGCAGATCCCAGAGCTCAGGGTCAGCCTGATGCAGGGCAAACTCTAAATAGAGAAAGACTTCGATCCAGGAGTGGTGGAACACATCTTTGATCCCTTCAGATGGGAAACACAGGTCCCTGATCCCAAAAATTAGAGTTCAGAGACACACACATGGGATTTGGAGGGACCTAGGTTTGGAGGCTACTTACAAAAGGCCTTCTCGATGCAGGCAGATTGTCCTTTGGGATCTCAAAATATATACACTAGAGCTGGTTTAGCTCCAAGGTGACAGAATGATTTCTTCTTTAACCCGGATTGAAAGATAACGCTTTGTATGTTGTCAGAAGGCCAAATTTGCTTCAGGAGAAGTACTACCTAGCTCCCACCACCCCACCCCCCCAAAAAAGAGGGCAATTGTCCTAGGGTTGGGATTGGGGCAGGGCTCTGTTCTTATCGTTCCAGGAGTCCAGGAGAATCGAAGCGTCCATTAGGGGAGCCCAGGGACGGCTGGACAGCGGAATCCTCAGAAGAGAGCAGAATCAGGCACCAAGGAGGACCAGTGACCCAGTTGATTCTGCCTGGCAGACTTCCTCAATAGCTGTCTCCATCGGGGGCCTGCAACCACCACAGCAATCCAATGTCACTGGGACCGCTCAGCTCTACACAATGCCCCGGCAGGAACCTCAGTGAAGCCTGCAAGATCAGCTTCTGCCTACAAACCCCTTAGGTCATCTAAACAGCTGAGAACAGAAGGACTGAACATAAAAGGAGTGTACTAACATTTTTAATCATTTTTCCCATTTGGGTTCCGGCCCCAAACAGGTCTACAACGACCCAAATCAGCAGGAAGTCACTTTAAGAGAGCGACGTCCCATGCCCAGTGGATGGGGAAGGTGTTTCTCCGCCCTTCTTTCAGGTTATTTGAAGGATAACTGAAAACTCTGATATGTAGGGGAAGAGACTACAATCTGATAAATGGTCCTGTCTTAATGGGTTTTGGAGGTTAGCCCCAGGGAATTCCTACTTTTCCTTTTCTGTATCCTTCTTCCTCTCCTATGTAGGAGTGCATGGGCTTGAGAAAAATGAGATATAGACATAGCACAGGAAGGTCCAAGAAGAAGGGGCAGATTATTGAATATGCCCTTATACCTTTGTATATTGATACAAAACTAGTAGTTTATTTGGCTAAAGTGGTATTGACCATTGTTTATTGTGCAAAAATAAGATTGTATTGGATTACATCAGTATTGATCTTTGTATATTGATACAAAATTAAGATTATAGTTGGCCACAATGGTTTTGACCCTTGCATATGGACATAGTATTAAGATTATATTGGGCTACATAGGCATTGATCTTGGTATATTGATACATAATTAAGAGTATATTTAACCACAATTGAATAGATCTTTGTATATTGATACAAATTTAAAGGTAACGCTTCCTAATGGTATCATACCTAGAGATACTTAAAATGTGAAGCTCTGACCTCTTGATACCAACCATCTAAAACGGTCTAGGATAGTTAAAACAAACTCCTAGTCATGCAAACATGTCACTTTGTTAGCTACTGTGACAGTCTATCACAGATATTCTCTAAACTACCCAGTAATCAAGTTGCTGAGAGACAAGCAACATTTGCTTATCTAAATACAAGAGATGGATAGGGCATCTTCAAAAACCCCTAGAGATCTGCAGAATATGGCATTCAAAGATATTATCTTCAATCAAGATTTTTTTTTGATATCGAGACATATCAGCACCTGACAGCACCCCCATTCTACTCCAAGTAGAAGATAAGCATCGAAGAACCTCCACTGTAAGATGGTTGAATTTGTGGCAAGCCTTTCTCTTGGCATGAAAAAACCCCTTGCACCAACTGCAGACAGATTGCTGTCCAAAAAGGACAAAACTTGGTAGCAGGGAAGTCGACAGCCTAACTCTGCCAAGACAGGGTAGGTAAGTCCTTCATAATCCCTGCTCTACAACAAATGTCTGTCAGAGAAACAGGACCCAAAGGCTGAAGACTGATGCTGGAATGTATGGAGAGAAAATGGGAACTGTCCAGGCAGTCATTGGTATGTTCTTTCTTAGTTTTGGAAGCTGCAGGCCCTGCACTTCCTATATAAGCAAATATATTTATCCCTCTCAGGTCTCTGAGGTGGTTGAAGAATAGACAGCTAGAGTCTCTAGTTAAATTTTGAATTGTTTAGGAATCAAGAGGGTGTTATAGATCTAAGAAGATACTCTTAAAAGTGTGTTGCAAGATAGTATGAATGTTGAGTCATATATAGACCTTTAAATTTATGGAGTTGGTTAGATAGTAGAATGTTAAAGTCAGGGGTCAAATATGTATAAACTGGACATTGGGAAGGTATACTGGGCCATTTAACTCTCATAAATGTGGCATATTTATATCTATTGTTTTGTATAATACTTACTGTTATAAGAGAAGGAACCATCTGTTGGACTGAAAGGGGAAACTTCTGGGGGGATGAGGGTGGAAGGGTGGGATAGGAAGGGGGAATAGGGAGGGGTTTGTTACTGAGATGTAACTTGAAGAAAAAAAATAAAGTATTTAATAAAAAAATCCTCTATCTTGACCCCTGTTTTAGAGTCCTATGAATTACATTGCTAGAACTCACTAGTAATTCACTAACTATCTGTACATGGTATTATTTTAACTTGTTTTTTCCTCAGAATTAAAAACAACAATGCTTAAAATATAGTTCGACTATAGTTTATAATGTAAAACCAATGTTTTTTTATCCTAAAATTTTATTTCTTGAGTATCAAAAGGGTTTTCCCTCACGTCATAATACACATTTTTACTTTGATATAATCAAAGAAATTATATACAGCTCTTGAATGTATATAAAATTAAATGTAAAATAATATGAATAGGTCAGATGTCTATAAAAAGTAATTCCCAGATCAAGGTTTTGAAAACATTATTTGAACTAATAAAAAAAATCTGGGGGGGATCCAAGATGGCAGCGGCCGGCGCGGACGTGTTTTGATTTCGGGGTCAACAGTCACAAGGTGGCAAGTGTTGCAGGACGCTGTACAAAGGGCACCACCCCATCTAAATCTCACCCAGCTACACAGGGACCACGGAAGATCCCTGGGCAGGACGTCCCTTCCCACTCTCGGACACGTTAGGAAGCCTCTGGACCCAGGAATCGGGATAATCCATCCCCCAACAGGAGAGAGACTCCCGGTAATTTCCAACCTAATATCCAGAGAGCAGATTCAGAACCCACGCAGAGATAATCCCCACCTTGCTGGGCACTCCCAAGTCTCACACAGCCGATCCAATTATCTGGCGAAAGGTTGCGACCCTTGGAAGTGAGCAGAGCTCCACTGCAAAGTGCCTTCAGACTGCAGATCACAGTCTGTGACGTCACTGGCAGTTTCCAAGCCGCGGGAGCGGCAAGGCTACTGGAGCTGAAGTGCAGATTTACCTGCTACAGGAGCCAACCCTAGGCAAACTGTGAGATATTTGAAACTGTCGTATATCAGATTTTGTACTAGTACGGGCCCCTCCGGCGGGGAACCAGAGCTTACTTGGACACAGCTCCGCCACGTGGATTAGTTAGGTCTCCACCTGGGAGGCTGGGCTGAATGACTCACCTTATAGGGGTGGAGTAAGGCAACACTACTCCTACACCAAAGCGCCCCCTTTGGACCCAAGTCCAGAAGACAGCAAAAAAAAAAAAAAATTCCACATGACCAGAGGCCCCAGACAAAAAAAGAAACAGAGTGAAATGTCTCCAAAAAAAGAAAGAAACACTATTCCGTCCAACACGAACCACCTAACCGCAACTGAATCACATGAAAATGATGACAATTCTACATTATGGAAAGTGATAGAGTCCCTACAAGAAGAAATTAAAACTATGAAGGAATTCAAAGAAGCCACAATTTTATAAGTCAAAACAATGAATAACACCATTAAAGAGCTCCAAGCCAAGGTGACCAAGCTTGAACAGGAAAAGGAAAAAGCAATGAAAGATCTCCAGGCAAAAACAAGCAAACTGGAGAAGGAAATGTACAAAACGAACAATACCATTCAAGACATGAAAATAGAAATGGAAACAATAAAGAAAACACAGTCAGAGTTAAAAGAGGAAATGGAGAATCAAGAGAAGAGAACAGGAATTATGGATGTGAGTATGAAAAATAGGATGCAAGAGATGGAACACAGGAATTCAGGCATTGAATATTCGATGGAAGAAATCAACAACATCCAAAGAAAATGAGAAAGCTAAAAAATCTATAACGCACAACATCCAGGAAATCAAGGACTCAATGAAAAGATGGAACCTAAGAATTATAGGCATAGAGGAAAGAGAAGACGCCCGACTCCATGGTCCAGGAAATATCTTCAACAAAATCATAGAAGAAAACTTCCCAAACCTAAAGAAAGTGATGCCAGTAAAAATCAAAGAGGCTTACAGAACATCAAACAGATTAGATCAGAAAAGAAACTCCTCTTGCCACATAATAATAGAAACTCCAAATGTAGAGAACAAAGAAAGGATATTAAAAGCTGTAAGAGAAAAAGGCCAAGACACATACAATGGCAGAACCATCAGAATCACACCTGACTTCTCCTCAGAAACTTTAAAAGCTAGAAGGGACTGGACAGATGTTCTACAAGCCCTGAGAGAACATAGGTGCCCAGCCAGACTACTATACCCAGCAAAACTCTCTATCAACATACAAGGAGAAAACAAGATATTCCATGACAAAATCAAATTCAAACAATATCTCCTCACAAACCCAGCCCTACAGAAGATCCTAGAAGGAAAATTCCAACACAGAGAAGATAACTACACCCAAGAAAACAGAGGAAATAGAAACCTCCACAGCAACTAATCAAAAAAGACACACAAGACAGCCAGCTATACCAAAATAATGGGAAATAACAACACCTGGTCACTAATATCCATCAACATCAATGGACTCAACTCGCCAATAAAAAGACACAGACTGGATCCATAAACAAGACCCATATTTATGCTGTATACAAGAAACATACCTCACTATTGAAGATAAACACTATCTCAGAGTAAAGGGCTGGGAAAAGGTTTTCCAAGCAAATGGACCCAGGAAACAAGCTGGAGTAGCCACCCTAATATCAAACAAAATAGACTTCCAATTGAAGTTAATAAAAAAGACAGAGAAGGGCATTACACATTCATTAAAGGAAATATCCACCAAGAGGTCATCTTAATATTGAACATCTATGCCCCAAATACAATGGCACCTACATTTATAAAAGAAACGCTTCTAAAACTTAAATCACAAATCAATCCAAACACTTTAATAGTGGGAGACTTCAACACCCCACTCACAACTATGGACAGATCATCAAGACAGAAGACAAACAGAGAAATAATGAGTCTAACAGAAATCATGAAACAAATAAACAAATGGACCTAACAGATATATACAGAACGTTTCACCCAAACACAAAAGAATACACCTTCTTCTCAGAACCTCACGGAATCTTCTCCAAAATCGAACATATAGTTGGACACAAAGATAGCCTCAACAGATACAAGAAAATTGAAATACCCCTTGTATCTTATCAGACCATCATGGAATAAAGCTGGACTTCAATAGCAAAAGAATCAACAGAAAGTCTACACACACATGGAAATTGAACAACTCTTTACTAGAGGACCACTGGGTCAGGGAAGAAATAAAGAAGGAAATCAAAGACTTCTTAAAATCCAAGAAAATGAAGACACAACATACCCAAATCTATGGGACACAAGGAAAGCTGTGCTACGAGGAAAGTTCATAGCACTAAGTGCCTTCAAAAAGAAAATTGTGACAGCTCATATTAGTGAATTAACAGCTAAACTGGGTGAATTGGAAAAAAAAAGAAGCAAACACTCCCAAGAGGAGCAGAAGGCAGGAGATCATCAAACTTAGGGCTGAAATCAACAACTTAGAAACAAAAAGAACTATACAAAGAATCAATGAAACCAAGAGTTAGTTCTTCGAGAATATCAACAAAATAGACAGACCCCTAGCCAAATTAACTAAAAGGCAAAGGAAAAGAACCCAAAACAACAAAATCAGAAATGAAAAGGGAGAACTAACAACAGATATTGAGGAGATCCAGAAAATATTTTGGTCCTACTTCAAAAATCTATATTCCACCAAATTTGAAAACCTAAGCGAAATGGAAAATTTCCTTGATAGAGTCCACCTACCAAAACTAAATCTAGATCAGATTAACAGATTAAACACCCCAATAACCCCCAAGGAAATAGAAACACTCAGTAAAAATCTCCCAACCAAAAAAAGCCCAGGGCCATATGGCTTTAGCACGGAATTCTACCGGACCTTCAAAGAGGAGCTAACACCAATACTCTTCAAACTCTTCCACCACATAGAATAAGAAAGAACACTGTCAAACTCATTCTATGAGGCCACTGTCACTCTGATTCCTAAACCACACAAAGACCCAACAAAGAAAGAGAACTTCAGATCAGTCTCCCTCGTGAACATAGATGCAAAAATACTTAATAAAATACTAGCAAACCGAATTCAAGAACACATCAAAAGTATCATACATCATGATCAAGTAGGCTTCATCCTAGAAATGCAGGGATGGTTCAACATACGAAAGTCTATCAACGTCATTCACCATATAAACATGATGAAAGAAAAAAACCACATGATAATCTCACTAGATGCAGAAAAAGCATTTGACAAAATCCAACACCCCTTCATGATAAAAGTTCTGGAGAGAACGGGCATACAAGGGCCGTACCTAGAAATAATAAAGGCAATATACAGCAGGCCAGTGGCCAACATCAAAATAAATGGCGAGAAACTTAAAGCATTTCCTCTAAACTCACGGGCAAGACAAGGATGTCCACTTTCGCCATATCTCTTCAATATAGTATTTGAAGTTCTTGCTAGAGCAATAAGACAACTAAAGGAGATCAAGGGGATAAACATCAGAAACGAAGAAGTCAAATTATCCCTATTTGCAGATGATGTGATAGTATACATAAGCGACACCAAAAATTCCACCAGAGATCTCTTACAGCTGATAAACACCTTCATCAAAGTGGCTGGATACAAAATTAATTCAAAAAAATCAGAAGCCCTTCTTTATACAACAAACAGGCAAACCGAAAAAGAAATAAGGGAAACAACCCCCTTCACAATAGCCACAAACAACATAAAATACCTGGGGGTAACTCTAACCAAGCAAGTAAAGGACCTGTACAACAAGAACTTCAAGCCCTTGAAGAAAGAAATGGAAGAGGCCGTTAGAAGATGGAAAGATCTCCCATGCTCATGGATATGTAGGATCAACATAATAAAAATGGCCATCCAACCAAAAGCAATATATAGATTCAATGCAATTCCTATCAAAATACCAACACAATTTTTATAGACTTGGAAAGAGCTAGTCTCAATTTCATATGGAACAACAAAAAGCCCAGAATAGCTAAATCAATCCTGTACAATAGAAAAACATCTGGAGTTATTACCATCCCAGATTTCAAGCTGTACCACAGAGCAATAATTGTAAAAACAGCATGGTATTGGTATAGAAACAGACCAGTAGATCAATGGAATCGAATTGAAGATCCAAAAATAGACCCACACACTTATGGCCACCTAATTTTTGACAAAGAAGCCAAAATGGCACAATGGAAGAAGGACATCATCTTCAACAAATGGTGCTGGTCCAACTGGATGTCCATTTGTAAAAGAATTAAATTAGACCCATACTTATCACCTTGTACAAAACTTAAGTCCAAGTGGATCAAAGACCTTAACATAAGTCTGGTCACACAAAATCTACTAGAAGAAAAAGTGGGAGAAACCCTCGAACTAATTGGCACAGGCGACAACTTCCTGAACAGAACACCAACAGCTCAGGATTTTAGATCAACAGTCAATAAATGGGATCTCATGAAACTGAAAAGCTCTGTAAGGCAAAAAACACTGTCATTTGAACAAAACGGCAGCCTACAGACTGGGTGAAAATCTTCACCAACCCCACACTGATAGAGGGCTAATAACTAAAATCTACAAAGAACTCAAGAAATTAAATGCCAAGAAACCAAATAATCCAATCAAAAAATGGGGGACAGAGCTAAATAGAGAATTCACAAAGGAGGAATCCCTAATGGCTGAGAGACACTTGAAGAAATGCTCAACATCCTTAATCATCAGAGAAATGCAACTCAAGACGACTCTGAGATTCCATCTCACACCTGTCAGAATGTCTAAGATCAAAAGCACAAATGAGAGCACATGCTGGCGAGGGTGTGGAGAAAGGGGTACCCTACTCCATTGCTGGTGGGAATGCAGGCTTGTGCAACCACTATGGAGGTCAGTCTGGCAACATTTTATAAAACTTGGAATAGCTCTACCTCAGGACCCAGCCATATCAATTCTGGGTATACACCCAAATGCCTCTTCATGGAATCATAAGGAAGTTTCCTCATCTATGTTTATAGCAGCCTTATTTGTAATAGCTAGAAATTGGAAACAACCCAGATGTCTCTCAACCGAAGAATGGGTTAAAAAACTGTGGTACATCTACACAATGGAATATTATTCAGCTATCAGGAACAATGAAATTATGCAATTTGCAGCCAAATGGATGGAACTAAAAAAGCTCAGCCTGAGTGAACTAACCCAGACTCAGAAGGACGCATATGGCATCTATTCACTTATAGTAGGATTTTAGCTATATAGTAGAAGGTATCGATACTACAACTAACACACCAAAGGGAACTTGGACATAGACTTCTTATTTTTAATTTTTAATTTTTATTTATTTTTTATATATTAGTTATATTTTTTCTATTTTTTAGTCTTTTTTATCTATTGTCTGCTTATTGGTTTGTTTGTTTAGTAGTTCTCTTTCCCAGGCAACGAGACACTTTTCACTGATGGTACTGCTTCCTACACCCCCAATGAATGAAGAGGCTCTTGGCCCTCATACGACCTCTCAACTGAGATGAGGGACTGTTATATAAGGACACCGCACCCCAGAAAAATGGGATGAAAGGGTTAGGAGGTAAAGAAAAAAAATGAAATGTGATGTTTCGGCCTTTTACTACTAATTGTCATAAACTATTTAGGATAATTAAGATATGCAAACTAATGGTTATGCAAGCTAGTCATTCTGTTAGGTACTATGACAGCCTATTATAGTTACTTGCTAAGCTAATAAAAAATAAACCTGCTAAGAGACAAGCAACATCTGCTTACCCTAATATAAGAGATAGATAGGGCCTCTTCAAAAACCTCAAGAGATCTGCAGAATATGGAATTCAAAGATGTTTTCGTAACTTTAGATTTTTTTATATCAAGACATATCAACTCCTGACAGCACTCCGTATTCTCCTCCAAGTAGAAGATGAGCATCGAAGAATCTCCAGTGGGAGATGATTGAATTAGTTGCAAGCCTATCTCTTGGTAGGAAAAGCCCCTTGCTCCAACTCTAGACAGAATGCAGTCCAAAAAGGACAAAACCTGGATGCAGGTAAGTCGACAGCCTAGCTCTGCCAAGACAGGGTAGGTAAGTCCTTCATAACCCCTGCTCTACAATCAATATCTGTCAGAGAAATGGAGCCAAATGACTGAAGATAGATGCTGTAATGTATGGAGAGAAAATGGGAACTGTCCAGGCAGCCACTGGTATGTCATTTCTTAGTTTGGGAAGCTGCAAGCCCTGTACTTCCTGTAAAATCAGATATATTTCCCCCTTTCAGGTCTCTGAGGTGGTTGAAGAACAGATAGCTAGAGTCTCATAATTAAATGTTGAGTTGTTTAGGAGTCAAGAGAGTGTTATAGGTCTAAGAAGATACTTTTAAAATTGTGGCGCAAGTTAGTATGAATGTTGAGTCAGATATAGACCTTTAAACTCATGGAGATGTTTAGATAGTAGAATGTTAAAGTCAGGTACCAAATACATATGGACTGGATGGACATTTGGGAATGTACGTTAAGCCATATAGCCCTCATAACTGTGGCCTAATTACCTTTGTTGTACTTTATTGTATTTATTATTATAGGAGAAACAGCCATTTGTTGGACTGAAAGGGGAAACTGTAGGGGGAAATAAGGTATACCTTAAACTTAAAAGAAAAAGAAAGGGAAGAGGATGGGGGGTTGAGGGTGAGAGGGTGGAACTGGAGGGGGAATAGGGAGGGGACTGCGATTGAGATGTAACTTGAAGAAATTAAAAATAAAGGAAAAAAATAAGTGATTACATTACATAGTTGCCAAGAGCTACCTGATAGCCCCTGTCTCATTGAAGAGGACATCTAAGTAGATGGGAAAACCCTTTTGGTCAGCAATAACACCAGTGAATAGTTGCAAGTTCTAGAAATGTCAGACTCTGATGTGTGGTTAGTGTTGTTGTTGTTGTTTGAGAAAGGATTTCTCTGTGTAATCCTGGCTCTGCTGGGACTCGCTTTGTAGACCAGGCTGGCCTCAAACTCAGAGATTGCTTGCCTCTGCCTCCCAAGTGCTGGTAATAAAGACTTGTCACCACCAAAAAAAAAAAATCTGTTCACATTTTATGTGATACTTTAATAAACTTGTTAATGTTCCAGTTTTAGGGTGCTTATTTTCATTGTTGGAAATTTCTTGTGTGGAAATAATTTCTAAAACAGATTAATAAGTAACAACCAGAGCTTCTGCTATGGAAATACTGCTTTTGTCTGTTTAGGTGATTAGCAAGAAAGATCAATTCTTTGGATGTGCAGGAAGTAAATTTTGCAAACATGTCACCATATCAAATTAGATGTAACACGTTCCTAAGTCTTATAAAACAGACAAGTTTTACTTTTAACAACATTTTTTTTAATTTATGTATTTTATTTTCTGAGAATTTCATACATGAGTATGATATTTTTATAATTTTTATCCCTACCTCAAAATCTTCTTACATTCCCCTCCACTCCCTCTCAAATTCATCATTTTGAAAATTATTTCATACATACACATACACATACACACACACACACACACACACACACACTACCAAGTTTATTTACAGTTGCCCTTAAGCATTTGTGTTTCAGTCTGAATACTTAAGATTGGATAACCTATCTCTGGGCTCATCTCTCCCATTTTCAGAAGCCAATGCTTGCCTGTAATTCCTCAATTAGGAGTATAGTCTTGTGGAATTTCCATTGTCTATATTGGTATGTATTCTAGTGTTGTCATTGTGTGGTCTTGCTTAGGTAACAATATTGTTGTGGTTTCATGAATGCAGCTTATGTGTCATAGGTAGAAAACACTATCCCCTAGATGACTTTCTGATCTTTTAGCTCACAAAATCTTTCTGTCCCCTCTTGGGTGATATTCCCTGAGCCTTAGTTATAGAGTTTGCATTGTAGATGTATGCGCTTGGATAGGTATCCCACAGTCAAATTATTCTCTGTGTTCCTGTCAGTTGTATATCTCTGTAATGTCTTTATCAGCTACAAAAAAAAAAAAATAAGACTCGTTGATGAAGAGTGAAAACTGCTCCTATCTGTGAATACAAGAATAACTATTTAGAATATAGTCAGAATTTATACTAGTTTTGGGAAATGACACTAATAGGGTATATATACCTTTTAGGTTATATGACATCTCTAGTCAGAGGGAGACAAATGTTTATTTTCTCCTATCATCACACTATTTGATTTCTGTGAGCAATAAAAAATTCATATAAATTCCTTATTTAGAGATCACCATTATCAACCAAATAAGTCTTCTTTGTTGTGATCATAAGAGCATTATCTTCTTTAGGAGGCAATGACATTATTTGATCATTGGCATTTGCTAGGTTCTTAGAAAGTTATAAAGATAATAAATTGTTCATACATTTATTATTTTGTTCTGAAATCTGATCTTTTACAAACCCTCTTCAATTTGTTTATATAGTCTTCTTTGTGGTTTAGCCCATCACATTGTACAAAGTTATCTTACTGTGTCAATATTGCTCTAGATCATACTAGATGATTAATGATAATAAATACATTTTTTGTCCTTTTGAAAAAATAAGAAGTTTTGAGACACATTTAATGCAGACTTTGCCTTTGACATGACAGTTTCTTTAAATAATTAGGCAATGTGTGGGAAAACTTATAAATATTTGTATAATTTCAGCAAAAGATATGCTGGAAAGAGTACTTTGTGTTGAGGCTCATTTTCCATTATATATATTACCTAGAAGCAAATTAATTTGTTTCTAGAATTGAATAGATTTGAGATGACATTTATCTTCAGTAAAAGAACTTGGAAAAGCATTATTTTCAAGTTTTAAATGTTTTGGTTTTAATCATAAAGCAATTTACTATAGAAGTAAGGAGTCTAGGGTTTAATCACATCTGTGAGAGGATTAGCTCTATTTATTTTGGTTCTCTGGAATTATTAACATGTACTTAAGTTAAAGTATCTTATTTGTTATCTTCATCTTTATATTATTGTTGAAGTTCTAAGCAACATAGTCACAGCACAAGTAACAAAAATACAAGTATATCTTAGCTGAGTCAGTCAAGGCTTCTCTGGAACAGTTTCTCATAGTATCTACTTATATGTCACTGGCCACCTGTCTTCACAATAAGCTTAAATGTGAGGACAATATTATTTTCCTCCTGTAACAGTATTTTTATTTATCACACATATATTTATTAAAACAGCAATTACCTAACAATTGTCTATAAAATTCCTAAATCCTAAACCCAAACCCTAACTCTGAAACCTAGCACGTAAAACATCTTAGTACCTATAATAGAAGCATTTAACATTAACCTAAGGGTTCTCAAAGGATATTTTCCTCTGAGTGTGGGTCCTGATGGATGGCTGGTCTTCATAAATTTTTCAGTTTTAAAGTCTCTTAAAGTCTCTGAATTTTGTTCGTCAGATTCTAAGACAACTTATCAAACAGGGTTTTATTGTTTTTAAAAAAAGTTGTAATCTTATCCAATTTTCTGTACTTTCTGCAATGATGCAGTGGAATAATGTAGTTATATTTTTACTTCAAAAAAGGATTATAATTTGCTTTCCTCTTTTTGGTGAAAAGTAGTATGATTTGTTGTTGTTCTCACTTGATCTACACTCTTCAACTACAAAACTGTTTGCATTTGTTTTGATTACTATTTAATCCTAATATCTGAACACCAATTCCAGCCATGGAGATAAATTAGCTGGAATTATAAAATATTTGGATATGTCCTGAACTTATCATCATAAATTATACTATCAATGGGTTTGGATATAGCTCAGTGATAAACTACTTGCCTAGCAATCATACTACCCTAAGTTCAAGCTCCAGAATGCAAAAAAAAAATCACATTAAGCAAAATTAGAATTATAGTCATGTTAATAGACAAGAAAAGCAAAGTTTGAAGTAGTCATATAATTTAAATAAGCGTCCATACCTTATTTTCATCAGACTGTTTGGGATTAAAGATGTATACTAAAGGTGTGTCTATATTCCAGATAACTCATACTGTATTCCAGGACATGTCTGAATTCTGCCTGGATCACATAAACCTAGACAGTGTTTGAATGTGATCCCTTGATAGAGCAGCCATGTTGCTGGTGTGAAATTCCTTTACATACAGCTATTTAGCCTGTAGAGATGGCTAAACCTCTGAATTCTTAGCTCTAAATGGGATATCTATAATTCTACTGTGCCTGTTATGGCTCAGAAATCTATGTGGGATAGATTTGGAAAGAATTCAAGACCTATAGATGGTGAATGACTTCAAGAAAATTGTTTTCCAGACACAGAATTTCTGAAAACATTCACAAGACCTGTACAAGCCCAAGGCAGATAAAATTTCAGCATGGAAGTGGTAGGATAGCCTTTGAATGCTGTTGGAAGAGGTTCAGTTTTCTTCAACAGAGTGTTTCCTGGTATATCAACCACACACGGTTAGGCCCCAATACAAACTGAAGTGATTGTTCTTTGTCAGTGCAAACTGGAAGTGGTTTTTTTTTTTTTGAGAGGGGAGAGAAGGGAATATGAATTTGAGTCTGTGTAGAAGTTGTAGGGATATAGGAGTTATTGTGGGAGGATGACAAATATGACTAAAATACATTGTATGAAATTCTAAAAAAAGAAATAAAAGAACGATTTAAATAAATACCTGAAAGAGTGTATGTTGAGGGAAGGTCTAATGTTGTTTCTGATACATTGAATTCAATGCTGAGATCTGGTTACCACCCCTTCTGAGGCATTCTCTTGATTGGTTAATAAAAGTTGCTTATGGCCAATTAGCTGGGCAGAAAGAGTATAGGAAGGCGGGACTTCCTCAGATCAGCAGGAATTCCACACACAGAGAGAGACTCTCACTTTTCCGCTGGGAGACACAGAAGGAGACAGACGTCTGGAGAAGTCTGGAAGGTACTCACAGGCACATGTTGGTTTGGGGTTAACTTAGAGTAGCTAATTGAGAGTCTGCCCAGCTAAGGGCAAAGTGTTAAAATATTAAAAGGTCTTGGTGTGTTTAATTATTGGGGAAAAGACTTTGGCGTCTTATAGGCCCTCAGTCCAAGCAGTCCCGGCCTGTTGGATTCCCAGACTCCCCTTGAGTCCAGGCGAATCTCCCCCCAAGCCGCTGGTAATTCTACTGGCCTAATATAACAACTTATATTAATTCACAGAGTTTAGGTTATAGGTAGTGTAGGCCACCTTTGGTCCCGGGGCTCTTTCTCCAGGATAAGTTAGGCAACTGGTTAAGGCACTCAGGCCAGGCTGCCTGCTCCTCTGCCAAGCCGCCGACTACTCCGCTGGCTACTCTGCTGGCCTAATATCACAGTTCATACTTACTAATAAATACATTAATTAATTAATTTGCAATTTTTAAGTGTAACACCATTTATGATTTAAACCCATTTTAATGAACCATCATTAGTAATTTTAGCAGTTTGTTATGTAGCATGAGATACCAGCACCAGGTTTCCATAATGAATATAGGATCCTTTCATAATAATGAAACAAATGGTATAGTACTAGGTTAAGGATAAGTAGACAGACAAAAATAATAATGAAAGATTAAATATACTATTATCCTGCTTATCCTCTAATATGCTTTAGGTAAAACAAATAAACAAAAAGCTGCTTTTTCCATCCATATGGGGTAACTACATTCAAACTGTTGGGTTTGTTTTCCTATCATCATTATTGCTTTTACTTTACTGTTGATGGGTTTTTTTTTTTTTTATATTTTAGTCTTCAAGTTTTGACTTCTTAGGGGTTTTATACACATTAGTCATTTTTGTTTGTCTTATTCCTACCCTATCTTCTCTGACATCTATTTCTCATTTTCCTGTTTAAACCTTTACACCTTCAACAGATCTGCTTCTACTTTAATGTCATGAACAATTTATTCTCCCCTACCTTAAAGACATGCTTCTCTTCTCATCCTAGAGAATATAGGATTTTAAACAAAACTTTAAGTACCAGATATGTACTAACTCTCTATGAGTGTTGACTAAGGTGGGACCTGAGGCCACTAAAATAATACAAACAATTGTTTTTCTTGATTGTCTATAGAATTTTGATTAAAAACCTACTGCTGACAACACTGCACATCTTTACAAGACAGAGGAATCAATCTGGAATGAAACTTGAAGTTTTTTCCTTATTGTCTAGTACTCATAGTGCCAGAAGATACTAAACAATAAACTGGGGGATAATTGTTGTCAACATCCTTACTCATCTCTAGAGCATGGGTGCAATAATAACAAAGTGGTAGTAAACCTTAGCTTTTCAAAGTATAAAGAATAAATGGTTGTTGATTATCTAGGCATAGATGTAACATAAACAATATCCACAACAGAGCTCAGGAAACATCACAGAAGAAGGAATGAAAAGAATGCAAGAGCTGTTTTTATTTAGGGGGATTGGTTACAAGTTGTTAAATGGCCTTGTTAAACAAGATTTTAGAAGCTAGACCCAGGGATTTCGTTCCTTTTCTTTTCTCTATCCTTCTTTCTCTCCTATGTTGGGGAGAAAAGATCTGAAAAATTCATGTCTTTTTCATAATTCCTGATTTACAATTAATGTCTGTCACAGAAACTGGGCCAAGAGGCTGAAGATAGATGCTCTAATGCATGGAGAGAAACTGGGGACTCTCTAGACAGACAGTTGTCTGTCATTTCTTAGTTTTGCAAGCTACTGCCTCTGCACTTCCTGTATAATCAGATATATGTATCCTTCTCATGTGTCTGATGTGGTTGAAGACTAGATAATTATAGTCTTACAGTTAAATTTTAAGTTCTTTAGAAATTAAAAGGATGTTCTAGGTCTAAGAAGATGTTTTTAAGTTGATAATGTAAGTTAAGATAGAAAATGAGTTAGGTATAGAACTTTAAACTCATGGAGATAAATGGATAATAGAATATTAATATCAGTTGCCAAATGTATATGGACTTGACATTTGGAATATATGTTGTACTTTGTGATTTTCATAATTGAGGCCTAATTATTCACAAAAAAGAATTATGAGTTCTGGAAGAAGGGGAAGATGGTGAGAGGGAGGGGGTGGGGCCAGGAGGGGTGGTGGGTGGGGACTGTGATGGATATTTAACTTGAAGTAATGAATAAACATTAAAATGCAAAGTGAAGTTTTAGCTTTTTGATAGCAATTGTCACAAATTGTTTAGGATAATTAGAAATGCTGACTAATAGTCATTCAAGCATGTCATTTAGTTAGGTACTAAGACAACTTATCACAGATGTATTCTAAGTTAATCAGAAATCAAGTTGCTAAGAGACAAGCAACATTTGCTTATCCAAATATATGGAGATAGATAGGTGGTCTTCAAAAACCTCAAGAGATTTGTAGAATATGGCATTTAAAGATGTTTTCTTAACTTAAGATTTTTTGATATTGAGAGATGTCAGCTCTTGACAGCAGCTCCCATTCTACTCCAAGTAGATGATGAGCATCAAAGAACCTCCATTTGGAGATGGCTGCATTAGTGGCAAGCTTGTCACTGGGTAAGAAAAATCCCTTGCTTCAACTGTAGACAGAATGCTGTCCAAAAAGGTCAAAACTTGGAAGCAGGTAAGTTGACAGTCTAGCTCTGTCAAGACAGGGTAGGCAAGTCTTTCATAATTCATACTTTACAATGAATTGTCTGTCAGAGATACTGGGCCAAAAGATAGATGCTCCAGTGAAACTGCAATTTAATTATCAATGTAAACTATAAGATTAGGCAGGCTGAACACCTAGTGGTCTGGCAGGAGGCCTGCAGGTTTGACCCACCTTAACTGGTGGCATGACCCATCCTGAGGAAAAAGCCCTGGATGAAGGGTGGCCTTCACCACCTGCAACCTAAATTCTATTAACTAATATCTTCACTAATAACTATACATTGTTATATTAGACCGGTAGAATAGCCAGCTGCTTGGCATAAGATTGGCAGGCTTCATTTGCCTTAGAAGTCTCTATGACTGTAGTGATGGCCTGGCATACAGTTTAGCAGCCAAGCTGGAGGAGTAGTTGATGGATACTTATTAATAACTATAAACTATTATATTAGACCA
>CAJQZJ010022158.1:0-11835 GCA_907164525.1 Lophiomys imhausi | reverse complement strand
CATACTAACTTGCCTCATAATTTTAAAAATATCTTCTTAGATCCAGAGCACCCTCTTGATTCCTAAACAACTCAAAATTTAACTATGAGACTCTAGCTATCTATTCTTCAACCACCTCAGAGACCTGAGAGGGATAAATATATCTGATTATATAGGAAGTGCAGGGGCTGCATCATCCAAAACTAAGAAATGACATATCAGTGGCTGCCTGGACAGTTCCCATTTTCTCTCCATACATTACAGTGTCAATGTTCAGCCATTTGGCCCCGTTTCTCTGACAGACATTGATTGTAGAGCAGGAATTATGAAGGCCTTCAGGCCTTCAGGCATACATGCAGACAGAACATTGTATACATAATAAATAAATAAATCTTTTAAAAAAATTATTTTATTTATTTATTTATTATGTATACAGTATTCTGTCTGCATGTATGCCTGCAGTCCAGAAGAGGGCACCAGATCCGATTATAGATGGTTGTGAGCCACCATGTGGTTGCTGGGAATTGAACTCAGGACCTTTGGAAGAGCAGACAGTGCTCTTAACCGCTGAGCCACCTCTCCAGCCCCCCCCCCTTTTTTTTTAAAGAAAGAAATTGGCCTTGCAAACTGGCAAAGTAAGGCCCAATGAACTTTAAGTTTGAAAGAGATTACCTGCTGGGACTGCTGCAAACCAAATCACCCTCCACAGACCTATGCTAAGAATATTAATATTCTTTTAATAAAGTTAAAATAGTGTTAGTTAGGTATTCTTAGATAGATATTAGGGTGTTTTTAGATAAGTTATAGTTTTTTGGATTATAAGTTTTAGGTTATAGGATATAGGTGTTTTATAGATATTTGTTAAGTATTAATAAATATAAATGTATTACATAAAAATTTTCTGTTACAGTTGGGGTCATCACAACATGAGAAACTGTATTAAAGGGTCAAAGTATTAGGAAGCTTGAGAACCACTGGTCTTAATCTTACAATCAAATGCAGATATTGGTAGAATGCCCCAGTTGCTTGTGGAAATAAATCATGCATGTCTGAGTGGGAACAGGCCAAGTGCAGTAGGTTTTAATTTCAGTGTCATGTATGAGATTATCACCTTGATCTTTCTGTGCCTCAGTTTCCTTACCCATCCAGTATGAATGAATACTGTCCTCCTTATGCTACTGTGTGGACTCTTCAAAGGTTATTTGGAGAAAATTAGAGAAATAAAATGAAATACATCATGCAACAAAATAGTACGCAGCTGCCAAAAGGAATAAGACATATCAAACAGTCATGGAACTGGCATTCTATTGCATGTCATGGTGACTCTGAACAGTGCTGGCATGTTTCAAATTAGCTACAAGAGAAGATGTTGAAGATATTCACTACAAAGAAACATTACGTGTTTGAGGTGATGGATATGCTAACTATCCTGATTTAATCACTGTATAATGTGTACATGTCTCAAAACATTATATAACTGTCTGTCAAAAAAGAAAACCTTAAAGCTAATATTAAAAAGAGGGCTATGAGATAGCTCAGTGAGTAAAGGAGTTTGCCAGCAAGCCTGTCCAAACGAATTTGATTCTCATGACCCACAGTGGTGGAAGGGGAGAACCAACCCTGGAAACTTGCCTTCTGACCACCACACTCTGCATGTAGGATGCAAGCATGTACATAATCACACACACACTAAAACTGTACTAGTAACATTAAAAGGAAAAGTGAGAGGCACACATAATAGCCAATGTTGTATGCCTATGAAATGTCTGGTTTTTGTTTTTGTTTTTGTTTTTTTGAGATAGAGTCTCACTGTATATCCCTGGTTGTCGTGAAACTCATGTTGTTCTGCCTGTCTCTGACTCTTCTGGAGATGGGCGGGTAAGAGGGGTCCTGGCAGAGCCAATTGGACAACTTCAGGAAGTAAGCTGTCTCCTTACCATCCTTCAGCTTAGGACTGCTGCATCTCCCAGCATGCCCCACTGTCTATGTACTGTCTTAACACTTGATTGTATAGTGTCTTTCCATGAATGTGAATGGGGAAAGCTTTTGAAGTCAGGCTAGAAAACATACACATTTCAGAGTGTATCCTCAGAATCGGGGGTGGGGATTTGGAGGTAACTAAAAGAGAGTGCCCGGACTGGTGGGAGATGCCAGGTTTCCAGAAAGCAGAATAGAGCCTGCTCTACCCAACCATGCTCATCTTGGGCAAAAACAAAATGACTAACAGTTTTTTGGGCGGCCACAATCCCCTGGGTTCCTCCACTCTGCATGCCTCTGTCCTTGACAAGAGCAATAAAAGCTAGAAACAATGAAGGATTCCAGAGTAGCAGAGTCAGAGAGGTAAACCTTACCTGAGGCAGATGGGTGGGAGCCATAATACGTGTAGGTAGGCATAATACATGCTGATAAAGCCCCATCTGTTACACAATCTATTTACATAACCCGGTAGCTTATTCTGTCCTGGATGATAGTGCTCTGTTAGTAAATTACCCGCACCCCGTTTATGTAGTACTTCTTCAGTACCTTATCGTTTACAACTGTGTTTGATTTTCTGCATTCTGGAACCCATAATAAGTGGTTGTGTGGTTTTGTGTGTGTGTGTGTGTGTGTGTGTGTGTGTGTGTGTGTGTGTGTAGAAGCAGGGTTGGGGAGTGAAATGTCAGAGCACCTGGAGGTGCTGGTTCCAGCATCCTGCGCCACCAGGGACTTCCCCTGTGCAAAGTGCAGAGTGGAAAACCAATGCTTCTGGGAGTTTTAGATTTTTACCCAGCACCAGATATAATTTGAAAACAGATATAATTGCAAATTGCCTGGGCCAATTTTAACAGTCTGAACCTCAAACAAATGCAAAACACCGTCCCACCTGCGGAAGAACACAATGGGGTAAACACAATGGGGTGAAACTGTCATTTCCATGGGCAGGGAAGAGGGGTTCCGGCAGAACCAACTGGACAGCTGCAGGAAGTAAGCTCTCTCCCTACCATCCTTCAGCTTAGGACTGCTGTATCTCCCCCTGCTTCCCGACACCCTCTGTTTTGTTTTTGTTTTTTAACCTTGCCTATCACCCCTATAGAACTCCTTTCCAAAATCTTAACTACTAACACCACTCCCTCAGTAAGATGGAAGACCACTAAGGTAGAAAAAAAATCACAGTTTCTGAAGTCAAAACCCGACACAGTGGCAGGTAAGATGGCTCCTCCATTACCGGATGCATGCTATGTAAGCTGGATGATTTCAGTTTGATCCTTGGACCCCATGAGAAGGTGGAAGGAGAGAACCGCCTCTACATGCTTGCCGTAGTGTGTGTGGTGTATGCAATAATAATAAAGATATTTTCAAGTTTTTACATTTATTTATCTTATTTCATGGATATGAATGCTTTGCTTACATGCATGTATGTGCACCACATATATGCAAGGAGCTCCCACAAGAGGGCATCTGATTCACAGAAACTGGAGTTACAGATAATTGTGAGCCACCATGTGGGTGCTGGGCACAGAACCTGGATCCTCTGGAAGAGTAGCAAGCACTTTAGCCTGCTGAGCCATCTCTCCAGCCCACAAATTATATATATATATATTTAAAAACCGGGTCCTTCTTCCTTACTTTCTCCCTCATCCTTTCCAGTTGTCCTTAAACTCTTAGGATGGTAACCACACTGGCCGGTCAACAGACTCAGCAGGCTGTCCCCAACATCTTTTGAGCACACAAGGTGCTCACATAGCTTCTAGTGTCCACAGCGCTCTCTGGTGGGACAGTGCGAAGAAAGCTCATGGGAACGTGCTTTTGGCCTGTGAGGGAGGTGTCTGTCTTGCCCACAGTCCTCACACACCAAGATCTCAGGGTTGGCATAAAAGGAATCTTCCTGCTTCTTCAGGAGCCCCTGGGTGCCACGAGGTCTTTCTCATAGCATCTGCCTTGAGGGTAAGGTCATGGATGAGCACAAACTAGGGAGCTGGTCTTTACCATGAAGATTGGTACAGGCATGGTTCTACCCTTCTGGGGATGAAAGTGAACACCCACAGTAAGTCCTAGCTTCCAGGAAGTGGAGGAAGGAAGGCACAAGAATAGGATCCATTACACTGTGTCCTGGACTCTAGGCAGAACTGTGACAGCCCTGAGGAAGAAGGTGAGGATGAAAATCAACTGACGACTCCCAGAGCTGTTCTAGGAGTCCCTGGGGCTGTTCAGTCTGGGGCTGTTCTGTGATTGGTGGTGGTCCCACAGGCATGGATGAAAATTGAGGGACTTAAAAGTGTGGGAACAAGTAAGGAGGGACTGACAAAGGCCAAAGTCATCCAGAAGACCCCTGAAGGAGGGAGGTGTCAGTGGTCCAAGGACAATGATGTGCTGTTAGTGGCAGGTCATAGGGGGAGATGAGGAATAGGGCCTTGTAAACCTGGAAGTGGGAACACAAGCCCGAAGCTTGGGAGAGACATGGAGAAAGGGTACCAGGCCTCAGATGTGCTTGTCTGTCCTTGCTTATCTTATTCTCTCTGCTGTGGCTCATAGTCCCAACTGCAAAGGCTACTGCGAGTTGTCATGGACCTTCCAGATGGCTCTCTGCCTCTTGGTCAGGTACACTTTTGGTAACAGGCATGATGGGCTGCAAGGCCACCCTCCCCTGGAGTCCATCCCAGAGTGACAGAGACACATCATGTGATCAGGTCATCATCTTGCCCGTGGCTCACTGTGCTGTTCTCGAAGTTGCCTTTGGAGAGTTGAGCGGAAGCTGTGCCCAAGCCCAGATGGTGTGGTAATGCCCAACTCTATCAGCCTTTACAACCAAGTCCAGAAAGAAAATGAGCTGAACCCAGCCTGGCTGGCTTTCCTGTGGTCATGCTGGCTCCCAGCTCTTGCTTATCCTTCCAAAGGTTTGAATACCATTTCTCTGGGACTGATAATCATCCTGACACCAGATCCCCCTTGCTCACCTGCCTGAGTTCTACCTTTGGACCACATCTCTGCCTGAGTTTGGCCTGGGTCCTGTTCCCTTTCCCAAGTTGTCCAGGTTGTAATATTTGCCTGGGCTGGCTGGAGAGTGGTTGGTCACCACAACAGCAGAAAGCCCTGTAAACTCAGAAGGAAATCTCCACATGCTCACTCTCACTAGGAGGCCAGGAGACACCACTAGCTCCAGTTCCTCCCTCCGCCAGGCAGCCAGGTCAGCTGCTGCAAAATTGCTAGTTATTCTTTTCTTCAATTAAGGACGACTCTTCTGATGCAGGAAGTTAACTCCCACCAGCTAATCTAATGGCCTTGAGTCCCTGATGTGTTTGCTCTGTCTGAAGGCAGGACTGAAACTGCCTTGGCAGTCACTCCAGGTCTGTGCACAGAAGTTGCCTGAGAGGCCAGGCTGAGCGAGCCCTTCATCCCAGGGAAGCTTCACGCTGGCTGGGGTTGCAGGGAGTCTTAGAGTGGAATGAGGTAGTCTGCCTTCTCATCTGCCCAGTCTGGTCCATTGTCGTTCTATCTGAGGAATGGAATGGGGAGGGTAGACTGTGAGGTGGCTTTGCAAGTACCTGTCTGCTTGACACCTCCCCTGAATGGTCACCCACTCCTTCCCAAGGTCTGAGATGACCAGACTCAGAGGAGGTTCTTCAGGGCTCCTATCATCTGTCAGCAGATGTATTTTCCAGGAACTGTGTGCATGTGAATGTGCACACAGTTTTCATATACACATGTGCTCATGTACATGCACATGCATACATATGTCCATGCACACACATACCCAACACATACACATGCACACACACACATGTACACATTTCTACACAGACACAGAGGAGGCTGTGCCAGGAAACAGGGCTGCTGTCAGCTTGTGGTCACTATCCTGTTGTGAGCCAAGACCTGGGGTGGTACTTAGGCCCAGCTATGTCCCTTCTGTGACAGGTTCATTAAGTCTTCTGTAGTCAGTGGTGTCCACCATTCATGTGCCCACAGATCAGGTGACCAAGTCCAGACATTGTACAAGCTGCTAGGCCTCTGAAACTCCCACAGCCGCAGGGAAATGTGAGGACAAGGAGACCCAGAGAGATAGAGCTCAGGCCTGAAATGAAATTCTGTAGAACAGTGAATTTTCTTAGCCTGTTTCCTCTGCTTGTAAACTGGGAATGATTCAATAAGAGAAGTTCATACAGAAAGCCACACACAGACTGCTTGTTCAGTAATGTCCATTGCATTTCCAGTATGGGGGAGCAAGCACTCCAGGGTTAGGGGTAGAAGGGGTTATCCATGCCCTCCCTGCAGTAGCCAATGACATGAGCTGGTGAACAGCTTTAAATTCATGACTTTGGGGCTTCTGAACTTCCATGTCTACAGGAGTCTGTGTTGCTGTTTGACTCCGGAGTCCCTGGGACTAAAGGGTTTCTTGAGACATTAATAGCTAAAACTATAGGACAATCATTGTCAAATCATGGTGCCTAGCTGTCCTGAGTGAAGCCACATTAAGTATGCAGAGAGGATCCTAGGAAACCTTGGTTTGTTAGATGAGGCATCAGAAGAGAGAGAAAGAGAGAGATTAGAAGGGCTGATTAACACAATAGACTGGGAAACTCAAAGCCCAGGACTGGGTGGGTGCATGGTGGGCTAAACGTCCTCAGAGGCCCCTTGTGTGCTGTCTCTCTGGGGAAGAAGATGGGACACTAGAGTAAAGTCCTGGCTGGCCCAGGGGTGGAATTATCTGGTGCACAGGGTGGGTGCTTGGCTGCAGACTGTGGGAGAAAAGCAGGGTTCAGGGAAGGCCCAACAACCTTCTGACTCACCCTAACCAGTAGCAGGGAGCCAGGCAGAAGGCTGATCCAACATCCTCTGGGGTCTCAGAGGTGGCCTAGACCTGAGCTAGGGAGAAGACTATCCTCTCCTGGATTGTACCTTTAAACTGACTGGCCATGGGTCCCCTGACTGGATTGGGCAGAAACCACAATTTAAATGTCTCCAGGCCTGTTAGAATGTTTGCACTTCCATGAGAAAAGTGTTAGGGGATACTGCTTCCTGCTAGCCCCCCCAAAATATCCTGCTCAGCCCGGCCCAGCAGGTGGTGTTTGTAGGCTTAAGGAGTCCTTAAGTGTTAAAGGACAAAAGCCCTTCTCTTTTGAGACTAGAGTAGATCCAAGCACCCAGCAACCCTGAAGTCGGAGCTGAGGGAGAAGTCTGCCGCCTCTCATCCCTAGGGAGACTTCATTCTAGGTTTCTCGGTCTCTTGGGTCCTGGTCAGCCTTGCTCTCACCCTGTCCCTCTCACTGACTCTAGCCAGCTCCTAGTTCCTTGAATTTCTCTCTGTCCCAAGAGTGTTTCTGCCCTAGAAGTGTCTCTTTCTGGAGCCTTGTCTGAGGGTCACTGCGCCCCCGGCTCGCAGTCCGTGTCTCCATCCCTGCCCGGCTCGCAGCATCTCCAAGCTGTGTTCTCGAGTCTGCCGACGTCGGCCGGCCGTTCCGCACGGGTCTTGGTCTCGGTGGCCGCAGCCCGTGGGCTGCGCCTCCCGCGCGCTGCGGTGGCCACGCGGCTCGGGCGGGGGTGCGGGCCCGCGGGGGCGGTGTCGGGCGCCTTCCGTCGTCAGTCCCTCCCCGGCGGCGCGGAGGGGGTGCGGCGCGGCCGCCGCTCGGCGCCTTTAAGGGAGCGGGAGGGAGCGGCTAGGCGGTGGCGGCTGCGGTGGCGGCGGCCGAGCGATCGGGGCGGGGGCGCGGGGCGCAGCGCCAGGGGAGTCCGCTCCGGCCGGAGGCGCCGTGGCCGGGCCCGGAGCGAGCAGCGCCGGCAGCGCAGCGGAGCCCGCCGCCCGGGACATGGCCAAGGCGGGCAGCGCAGGTGAGCGCGGCACGGGGCGCGCGGCGTGGCGGGTGGCGGGTGGCGGGAGGGATCTCGCGGCCCAGGTGAGCCCCTCCCCAGGTGGGCGGAGGTGCGGGGACCGCGGCGACCGAGCCGGATCCCAGGGCGTATAGAAAGGGCTCCGTGCGCCCCGCGTCCTTCCTGCGCCCCCGCTCACCTCGCGGGACACCTCACCCCGCTCGCCCCGCTGCAGAGGGTCAGGTCTGCGGCTCCCCTCTCCAGTCCGGCAGTTGGGAGCTGTCGTTGCCCTCCGGGAGGTTGGGGAGTAGACCTTGGCTCCGGGACCTAAAAGGGGATGTCCCGCGGCCGCCGATCCATCCCACGCCCAGCCACGCAAACCAGGACGCACCCCCTTGTCTTGTCACTCTGTAGCCAGGATGCGACAGTCCCCCGCCCCTGCCACCAGCTGGGTCAAGAGACCCGGGTTCCTGATCCGGCCGCTGGAGGGGTACTTCATGGCTAGGGAGCTGCCCCGCCCCCAATCCAACCCAGAGGCAGAGCCTCAGGTGCCAGGCTAAGCAGGCGGGGCTTCTGCTGGGGACCCATGGGCTCGGCTCTCCGGCAAGCTCAACGCTGTTGCCCAAGGTCCGCAGGGAGTGGGTGTTAGTCATTCCTTCATTCATCCAGCCAGGCGTTCATTCACCAGCATCTGCTCTGATGCCAGGCCCTGAGTTGACTGGGACTCAGAGGGGATGAAATAAAGCCCCTTACTCCCTGCTCTGTGCCCTGGGCCCTCACGGGTGCACTGGGAGGCCAAGTTGAGGAAAGGCTGTGATCATAGGGCTAGCCACACAGGCTGAGGCTGGTCTCAGCAGTCCTGAGCTTGGGAGCTGGCGTGTGAGAATCTGCCATGAACTCACACCGAGCCTATGACGTTGGCAGGTGCCATGCCATCCCTGTGGGGCCTGGTGTGAACCCTACTTCTCCACCCATAGGCATGGCAAAGATGGAACGAACACAATCTCCTGTCCACACTCTAGATGTGAGTGCCACTGAGCTGCCTTCGATGCTGGGATAGGACCCCAATCCTTGGTCATGCACTGGCCTTGTGACTGGGGTGCCCGAGACTATAATCCTTGCTGTTACAGAGGAATCCTGTCAAGGAGAGGCTAGTTGTGTGAGATAGCAAGAACCAAATGAATCTAAACACCCTCTTTCCCATTTCCCTTCCCTCCCCTCCAGTGGGAGGCTGGAAAAGGCTCTCTGCTCCCTTCTTTCTCCTGCCTTGCTCCCTCCCCACCCTTGCTCTTCTGTGCCTGCTGCCCACTCTGCATGTGCTCATGTGTGTGCCCAGCATCCAGAACTCTTGCCAGGGCATCACAGTAGCAACAGCAGTTAGAGGAACCCTTCTTGAACTGTGCACCAAGTAATGTGCTAAAGCCCTTTACTGCCTCATGATCCTGAGAGGTAGGTAGGCACTACTCCCTTTAAAGCCATCAGAAACAAATAACTCCTTCATGGTGACTGGGAGGCTCTGGGCAGAGCCTGGATGCAAGACCAAGTTTTTTGGATGCTAAGGAATCTGCCCACTCCACTCCCTATTCTGGGAGGTGGCAGTCCCAGGTCCTATGCATTGACTTGTGGGTTTTCGGTCCCTGACTGAGGTCTACAGGGATGAGTACCCCATGGAAGGTGAAGAAATTGCCAGGCCTCTCAGAACTGCTGCCTGGAGCTACTCCACAACTTTGTAATTTCACACTCAGACCTTTCCCTCTGGGTAAACCCAACTTCCCTTCTCTGTGACCCACCTGCCTGGTGCCTCTGTCCCTGACTCAGCTGCTCTGCAGATGACCTCTGGCAAGATCTGACTGGTCTTCCTTTCTCAGCTCTTCCAGGCAACTTGGCAGCTTGCAAACATCCCTTCTCTTTAGCTGCCTAAACTCAGAGACTTGAAAATGCACATGGAAGAAAGTCTAGCCTCTCACCAACTACATTTATGTTGAATTATATGATAGAACAGAGGGAACCAGGTCCTTCTAACCAAGCTAGGGAAACTGAGGCCCAAAGAAGTGATGCACAAGAGAGAAAGGTGGAAGTTCAATACCATCCACAGACCTAAAAAGGCAGAGGATCAGGCCCTCGCTCTGAGAGGTGAGACTAGAAGAAAGGAGGTTGTAGGCCTGGAGTGGGCGTTGTGGAAAATCTTATCCATGAGTGAGGGACTGCTTCTTGCTTTGTGTGGCGTTTCCTCTGAAAACTGGCCAGTGGCCCAGCTGCTGAGGGAGGAGATGGGCTTTGAGTCCGGGCTTGTTGTGGTACCTGACTCCAGGTCATCACAGCATGGTGAACGGTGGTGCTGGAGCTGTACAGTGTGCAGCCTGAGCAATAGCTATGGCTATGCTGGCTGTGCCAGGAGTGGAAGGAAGGCAGTTCAAAGATTTTCGTGTAGCTAGGAGAATCCAGGCACCAGGAAAAAAAACGTAATCAGATCCCAGAAAGGATGAGATTAATTTGGTAGAGTGTGTCCAACTTGAGTATTACTAGTTTTCAACCTCTGGGGCAATCTTAACCACACAGGAATCATTATAGTTGGCCATCTCCAATACTTGGGAAGGAAGAACACCCTTGGTCTCACTGTGGACAAAAGAAGACAGGATGAAAACCAGTAATTGGGAGAAGGGGGTGGAGAAGAAGACAGGACTTGGATTCTATAATGGAAATGATAATTCTTTGTACTGAACCGCCCATGGGCCAGAGGAGGCAGTAGGTTAGAGCGGCGAAGGCTGGGTTCCCTAGCTGTATCTCCAAGGCTGGCAGAGTTTGGTCAGAATGGTGGCAAGGGCCAGGCTTCCTAGTTCTGCAGAAGCTTGAGCGAAGTCTGGGAGGTGGGCTAAAGGAGAAGAGTAAGTGTTCAGAGGCTGCTATAGAGAAATCCAGCTGGCAGGGGTGCCAGGTTTCTGGAGGCTTGGGGCAGAGGTCGGAAGGAACTCCAGAGAGAGCATCCATCGGAAGGGAGGCAGCAGAGAGACAGTAAGATTATGCATTTGGAGAAATCCCTCTGGCACAATGTGAGGGCTTTGGGGCTGGAGGGCTGCCAGCATGGAAGCTGCCTCTGTTGGGAAGGGCTTGTTTTGCCTCTGCCAGAAGTCCTGCCCCTCCCTTCCTGTGAACCTTGCTATGGCCCTCTCTCTGTACCCTAGTGGGACAGAAGGGTTGGTTTGACCCCAGCCAAGTTCAAGTGGGAGACCTGGGTTCTTAGGCCAGGCAGAAACAAAGCAGGCAGTCAATAGAGTTTGAGAAGCTCTAGAAGGGCAGGAATGTTTGCAGAGCCCAGAGCCCAAGCCACAGGGCTCAGCAGGCATTCCAGGCAGGAGGAACCAGTTTATGCCATTTCCAGGTGTTGGCCTCTGCTGTTAGGAGGAGCTGGCTGATGGGGGAACAGCAAGCCCAGTCACCAACAGCAGTGAAAAATATCAGTCTGATGTGTAGAGGCTGGGCAGTGGGGTCTACTTGCAGATACTCAGGTTCAAAGCCCTGATTAACAAGGGGACACTGAGGTGTAGTTGTATGCTCAAGGTCACAGGAAAAGGTCATAGCAGACGTGAGTGCTCTAGGAGGTGGGTATCTGTTCTCACACCTGCTCCCTCTGTCAGGGACCAGGGACCAGTGGCCCAGGAGAGGAAACAATTGTAAGTTTGGGGAAGGGGTCAAGGCTGAGATTCCCTGCACTTTGGAAACATGGCAGGAAAACAGAGGCACATCTGAGAAACTCCCTAGGCCTAGGGCACCAGGATAATGTCTCTGTTTATCTTGGGAAGGCCATGACCTATGCAAGGGAACTGCAGCCCCCCTTTGCAGTGTCAGACTCCAGGACTTCCTCAGACTCTGCCTTCAGGAAGCCTTCCTGGATGATTTGATGCCCTCCCCATTGGTCTCTGGGGCTGTGTCTGCAGCTGGGTGCAGGTAGGGGGCATCACAACAAACTGTGGTAGTTCATAGCCAGAAGAAGTTTGGAGATTTCTAGTCTGCTGGTTAAAAAAATTGGAAAGGCAGTGTGTGTGTGTGTGTGTGTGTGTGTGTGTGTGTGTGTGT
>CAJQZJ010022147.1:0-11195 GCA_907164525.1 Lophiomys imhausi | reverse complement strand
TTAAATTTGATTTTGTCATGGAATATCTTGTTTTCTCCATCTATGTTGATAGAGAGTTTTGCTGGGTAAAGTAGTCTGGCTGGGCACCTATGATCTCTCATAATCTAAAGTTTCTTAAAAGGATGTTTTCCTCTGGGTGAGGGTCCTTATGGATGGCTGGTCTTCATACAATCTTTTAGTCCCAAAGTCTCTGAATTTCGTTCGCCAAATCCTAAAACAGTTTATCAAACAGGAATCACCTCCATGGTCTTAGAGACCAATTACTTAGCATATGAAAAGTCTCCCAGGCTCACCTATTCAGATGTCCCAGGCCTTCAAGGATTGCTTTAGCTGTTCCATTTTGACCAGAATCCTCCTGGGCTCTGAGAAGAGCCAGCTATTCAGATGCCTCAGGCCCACAAGGACTATTGTTTACAAACCCAAGTTCCTGGGCTCCGAGGAGAGACAACTCTCGCAGCGTGGGGGTGGACACAAGAGGGCAAAGCCTTCTGATGTCCATGATGGGAATCTCTCTATCAGGCAAGGAGGATGGTGAAACAGGCAGAGAGAAGTGGAGTGAGTACTCTGTCTAAGTGAATCTTGACTTAAATATCTTCAGCAGAAGCTTTAGTTCGCCTTTCAAGTTGTGCCCCTGGGCTCAGTCTTTTCAAAAGCTTTTTGCAGGGGGGCATGAAATGACGGGCAGTCCGGAGACCGAGATCTGAGGGTGGGCATCTGAGGGGGCATGTCCCTGCCCCTAGCCCTATGATCAAAGAAGTCCTTGGTCCTTGGTGAGTTCCCAAGGACATGTTACTTCAGAAGTAAGTCTTTTATCTTAAAGTCCAGCCTTATTCCAAGTTCCCTATGCTATTATATGCTAACACTAATCCTAGTATACACATGCAAAGAAAAAACAACATATATGGGATTTGGTATTGTTATGGTTTGACTCTGAAATGTTTCCCACAGGCTCATGTGTTTAAATGTTTGTTCTCAAACTGGAACGTTTTGGAGTCCTGGGGAAGTGGAGTTGGGTTAGTGGAAGTAGGCCACTGGGAGCAGGCACTGAAGGTTATCCTTGCTTTTCATTCTGGATTCCTCTCTCTCTCTCTCTCTTCCTGCCTGCTGGACTGTGAGCAAGCAGCTGTCCCATGACACCATAGACTAACTCATTCTGCTTTACCTTCTTGTCCTGATGAATTATATGACCCTTTGTTTGAGTCATGAGCTAAAATAAATCTTTCCTCCATTAAGTTGCTTCAGTTAGGTATTTTGTTAAAGAAAGACAAACAATTAATATAGATACTATCCATGCTCTCAGACATCCACTAGAAATTTTGAGACACATCCCTTTTAGGGTAGTTCTGTAGTTTTTTGAGGTAGGAGGGAAGAAAGGCTGAGTGATGTATAGAATGGTGTCCTTAATTTTAATTATTTTAGTCAATATTCAAAATAATAGATTTCCTACATGTATATCATTGTTTTTTGCTATTTTCCATACCCTGTCCCCATTATGTTTTTGTTTGTTTTAAACCTGTGTATTAGATATAAAGCTACTGTGACTTCTTGGATATGGTTTCTTTGTGAGAGTATGTTTGCTTATCCAGATTTCTGAGCGAGCCTCTTATGCTCAAAGTTGTGTTTGTAGTTGTTGGTGTTAGGAAGTATTTCTTAGACTGTCATAGGTGAGAGAGTACAGGATGGAGGTAATTTAACAAATGAACAATTCATTTAAGGCAAGAGAAATCAAATAGGATCTTGACATTTGGTGATCATGGTGATTTGCCAGCACTTCACAGAGAGGCACATGGTGAGAGAGTGAGCCATCCAAGTCCATCTGATGCTATGAACTTGAAAGGATGTGTGTCAAAGCCGCAGTTCCATGGCCAGGGTGTCAAGAGTGTAGTGATGGGGATTTGAAGTATGCTTTGTTTGTACATATTAATATGGCCCGTGTATTGGATCACACAGAGGGAAAAATAAAGTGGGTTTATTCAAATAAAGGTCTACTTCTCTGTTTCATAGCCACTTGGTGGTCCAGGAGCACAGGAGTACACGCAGACTCAGGTTCCTCCTAGCTTGTGGCTCTGCCCCCTAGATCAGAGCTCTCAAAACTTGCTGTGAATGTGAGTTACCTGGAGATCCTATTGAAATGCAGTATTGGCTCCATCTGGTCCAGGATGGGCACTTGGAAGCCTGTCCTGCCACAGCCTGCATTATAGACAGTGAGTTTAGTGTGCGACCTTCACTCACACGTTCAGAGAAGGTTCTTATCACTTCCTTGGGTTCCCAGCTATGAGAAAGAGAAAAGAGGACATGAAGGTCAAATTCTTTCTTTTTTTTTGTTTTTCGAGGCAGGGTTTCTCTGTGTAATATAGACCTGGCTGTCCTGGACTCACTTTGTAGACCAGGCTGGCCTCGAACTCACAGAGATCCACCTGCCTCTGCCTCCTGAGTGCTGGGATTAAAGGCGTGCACCACCACAGCCTGGCTGAAGGTCAAATTCTTTATGAGACCAAGACCAGACATTGCAGACAGTCAGCTTCTAACTGACAATAGCTTGGCCACAATTTTTCCATTTTATGAAGGTGTGGAGGTGTAAGGCTGTAAATATTAATGAATACATGGCCTTCTCCTCTCTGTGGTGAGACCCTGACCTCACTCCTTCTGGAAACCTTCCACAGAACTCAGTCCTTGAAAATAACAAAGCTTGCATAGCTGGCCTGTTTGTTCAGACTCCCCTCCGGTTGGTTCACTCCTCTACACTCCCCACTTGTGTCACCACCTAAGTCAACATACTCTTTGTTCCTTTATCACCACCTGTGGCTGCTGCCTTGCGGGCTAAAAAAAGCTACTCCTTGGTGCCCCCACCTTTTTGTAGCCGCTTGTGTATTTAAAGGGCCAGAGAACCGTTTTACGGGGTTCATTCCTCTACGGGGGATTCGAACCCTGGCGCGTCGTCGGTTTAATGAACCTCTTGTCTATTACAGCGAATCGGGGGCATTGGTGGTCTTTGGGCGTCAGGACTCGGTGAGCCCCTCTGGGGTTCAACAGAGGCTATGCACACAGTGAAATCATGCTTTAAATCTCAACCTTTGATCCTTTCTAAGTTGGTGATTCCTTCTCTGGATGCTGGTCAGTGACTTGGTCCACAGCTTCTTCCAGGGAGCTGCTAGAGCACAAGGGAAAGGGATTCATTTTTCTACAGTGTCTTTGGTTGCCAGGTTTTTTTTTTTAGGATGTTGTATTTTGTTTCCTCTTCTCTTATCACATCTACAACACTCCCATCTGTGCCTCCTGCTGTGTACATTATGGCAAATACCCACACAACCAGTCTGCTTTTCACTTTCAGTTCAGTATTCCATCAATTACATAAAAATTCCAATACTTTATTGTAAAACAGGCTTTGTAGACGAGGCTGGTCCTGAAAGTGTGGAGATCTGGGATTATAGGTGTGTGCCACCAGGCCCAGTCCCACTCTTTTAAAATTTATCTTGCATTTTATTAGTTGACCAGCAAGAGCCTGGAACTCCCTATGTAGCTTTAGCTGATCTCAAACCTGTGGTCCTTGTGATTTCCATGTTCTTCCATCCTCTTCATAGTTCAGAATTTCTTTTTATTTGATAATATAATAATAACAATAAATAAGGCAGTATTTATGATTACTATAGTTTCCTTTTATCTAGTTACACAGAAATTTTCATACTATGGACACATTGCAATCCTTTGTCCTTCTCTTTCTCTTTTTTTTTTTTTCAAGACAGGGTTTCCTCTGTGTCTCCCTGGCTGTCCTGGACTCAACTTTGTAGACCAGGCTAACCTCAAACTCACAGAGATCTGACTGCCTCTGCCTCCTCAGTGCTGGGATTAAATGAGTGCGCCACTATGCCCAGATCCTTTGTCTTTATCTAATTAGGTGTTCTCAATGAACTGTAATTAGGGTTCATTGAGAAAGTTGAATTCCAGGGCAAAGAATTATCCCTCAGCCTAGGCAGAAGTTTTGCAAATTTGTGGTTTCTTAAAGACCCCCTCACAAGATGTCATAGCAATTCTCTGGAACCTCTCACATCTCTTTTGCTGATTAGTAACCACTGTATCCATCTTCACTCCATGTCACTTGGGTTTGCCCTAGAATCTGAGCCACATAATCACAGCTCACTATAACTCTGTGGCCCTTGCTCTGAGTTTTTAGTGGCACTGGGATACGAAAATAATAATAAAATACTGTCTAATTTATTTCTCTAATTACCTCATTGATTTATTTACATAGTACATTTAGCTACTGAGTTAAACATAACTTACATGTATGAAAATGTAATGCTTGATAAGTTCTCTACTTTGCATGAAAAGTCTTTGTGATGGTTAATCTTGCCAGCTTGGTGAGATTTATAACTGCATAGGAGACAAACATGTGGGTGTGTTGTGGGGGCATTTCTAGACAGGTGTAATGGAGGTGGGGAGGGCCCACCCAGAATGTGGACAGCACCATTGCATGGCCTGCGGTCCTGGACAGAATAAAAAGGAGGAAGTGAATGGAACACCATCATGCATTTCTTTCTGCTTTCTGCTTGAACACAATGTGGCTTCCATCCCCTGCTCCTGCTGCTATGCCTTTCCTACCATGATGGACCATACTCACCAACCGTGGGTCTATACTCACCCTTCCTTAAGTTGTTTATTTTGTCAGAGCTGTGGGAAAAGTAACTGATACAGTCTTAATGTTTAAGAAAACGAGTACCTTTGTTTTGACCTCTTCTCTCCAGCCTGCATTTTTCTTATGATGTGTGGTGGTTAGTTAATTTAGGGAGGGCGTGGCCAAGTGACAGTGGTCAGCCGGAGTCTGGAAGGGGCTTAATCCCTGGCAGCTTTTCTGTGTTCTTTCCTGTGGGGCAGGTTTCTCTCTTTGGGTTCTTCTGTGTCAGTGCCTGGAACTTTACCACAGCAAAGGAATGTGATGTGATGAGGACCTTTCACTGCGCTCTTAAAGCAGTCAGTGGTCACTGTTTTTTTTTTGGCTTTTCGAGACAGGGTTTCTCTGAATATCTCTGGCTGTCCTGGACTCGCTTTGTAGACCAGGCTGGCCTCGAACTCACAAAGATCCGCCTGCCTCTGCCTCCCAAGTGCTGGGATTAAAGGCGTGCGCCACCACTGCCCGGCTAGTGGTCACTGTTAATTTAGCACTACCATGGCCTATCAAGACAGTAGCTGCTGGCTCCAAGGAATGCCTGATTTAACGGCAGACAATTACGGCAAGGTAAAAGGGAATATTCAAACGGAGCTTCAAGAAATGCATTTGCCACTGAGGCCTTTTATGTCCCAGGACTTGCAAATTCCAGTTTGGGTGTCTTTCAGTAGCTGTGATTTACAGAATAGACAGACCTCCCTGGTCTTCCCTGTGGCAGTTGATAAAAGAGAGCATTGACAAGGCCACTGTGCATCCCCTCTGGGAGTAGTGCGAGGGAAATAGTGTGTCAGCGTTAGAGCTGTCACCCCAGGGTAAGATGGTGGCCTTTCTGGGTCTCAGGTTCTTGTCTGTACAATGGGAATGACAATACCTGCCTCACAGTGTGGTTGTGATTAATAACTGAGAAAGTATGAAGATGCTTAGAGCAGGGCCTGGCACGAAGCAGGTGCTTTGCATCTTGATTCTCTTCTCATCCCAGACTTTCAGTGGGGCCTACCACATTTAGGACAAAGTCAGTTTCTCTCTTGAAAACATCTGTTTCCTAAGCTGCTCCAATGGCCCGTTCAATAGACTAAGAGTTATGGTTCCCCAGTCAATTGACCTATTGTTAGTAAATTGCTTTGGCTTGGCCAGTTGTCATTTTGCACTGGTATTGATTCAGATTTTTCTCCAGACCTTTCTCTTGTAGATGTTGATACTAGTCTGGAGCACTAGATGGAGCCATTTTACTATTAACGACTTTCACAGACACCCTGCTCTAGAGAGAACCCACAATGCCAGGCATATGACAAAGTAAGCCATCTATTTTAGAACATCAATGGAATCCCTTTACATTCTGTGTCTCTTTCATTTATAATGGGGAGAATGCAACGCTTCAAAATCACCCAGAAAATTTACATATTTGATTTAGTTCTAGACTACAAGAGAGCAAGACAAATACAGAGTAGATTCAAAAGAAAGTCACACATTTGCCTGAAATTGGACAACTAAGGGCACGAGAAAAAGTCAAATAATCATGATTACTAGATGCTTAAAGGACAGACAGGCAGTACCATAGTAGACTCTAACAATGAAGGCTTTCTGGGGAAGGTGGCAGGCAGTTATTATTCTCCAACACAGAGGAGAACAGAGATGGACTTGTATGACTACACGAGAAATGATGAGCTGTAAGAACTTATAGAATTGAGTGTGTAATGTAATAAGGAAAATTATAAGAGAACATTTAATGTTAATACTATGCAAGGTTTCAGCATGTCTAGTGTGGATTATTTCCCATCCAAATAGGAGACAGAGGAGTGCTTTCTTTCATTATGATGTGTGTTTGAAACTTGGGATTGCATAGGCTTTTCAGCCCCCTCAGTTCAGCAGTTAAATGAGGGCTAAGAGCTTTCTCTTGCACTGGGGCCTACATGGCAGCTCCACTAGGGCAAAGTATCCCACTAACAAGTAACAAAGTCCATGTTCCTGTTTCTTTTGGTTTATTGGTTGTAGGATAGTTATCCTTTACTAAATGGCTAACATTCATTTATAAGTGAACACATGCCATGTTTATAAAGAAATTAAACACCAAAAAACCCCAAATAATCCAATCAAAAAATTAGGTACAGAGCTAATCCAAGAATTCACAAAAGAGGACTCTCTAATGGCCGAGAGACACTTGAAGAAGTGCTCAGCATTCTTAATCATCAGAGAAATGCAACTCAAGACAACTCTGAGATTCCATCAAACACCTGTCAGAATGGCTAAAATAAAAAACTCAAATGACAGCACATGCTGGCGAGGTTGTGGAGAAAGGGGAACACTCCTCTATTGCTGGTGGGAGTGCAAACTTGTATAGCCACTATGGAAATCAGTGTGGCAATATCTTAGAAAACTTGGAATAGCTCCACCTCAACACCCAGCAATTCCACTCCTGGGTTTACATCCAGAAGATTCCTCACAAAACCACAAGGATATCTCCTCAACTATGTTTATAGCAACTTTATTTGTAATAGCTAGAAACTGGAAACAACCCAGATGTCCCTCAACCGAAGAATGGATAAAAAAACTATGGTATATTTACACCATGGAATACTCCTCAGCTATCAGAAACATTTCTGTGTTTTTAAAGAAACCAAAAATTCTCATCACAGCTTGGGACCTCCATATTGGTTGCCTACTATTACTTTCCCAGGTTGCATGGTTTGGGGTGGGGAGCAAAGTACTTGGCAATGAAGAGGACAGTCTTTGGCCAACAACCTGGATGGAACTAAGTATGCCAACAGCACTGAGTGTGGAAGTAGATCCTTTCCAAGGTGAGTTCTCAGGTGAAACTGTAGACCCTGGACCAACACCTTCTTTGCAACCTTGTAATGGACTATGAAACAGGGCTTAACCGAGTCCTCGCTACATTCTTGCCCCACAGCAACTAGGAAACTTTTCTCTCCCCACCCTACCCTGAGTTTCTCTGGGTAGCAATGGTTGTCCCGGAACGTGCTGGCCTTGAACTCTCAGAGATCCAGAAGAGAAAGCCAGCTTTCTCTTCCATCATGGCCATCACTTCAGGATGACAGGGTCCATTTGCTCCCCAAGGGTTCTGTCACTTCATCTTCACCAAATATTTCTCCTATGTTGGTCCAGAAGAGAAGCTTCTCTCATTGTTTTCCTTTCCTCTGAGACACCATGTCAAACTGAGATTGTCACATGCGCTTTCATGAGTGGAACCGCAAATTGCCTTCATGAGACCCTTGTAGCACGTGATCATTTGCTCCTTTATAATCAATCGCTCATGAAACACAACTTGCAGAAATCTACTTGAGCGGAGGGATGAAGAGAAGGGACGGCAAGAGTGACAGTGTGCCAGTTTCTGAGGCCAGGTCATAAAAGCCAGGCAGCTTCAATTTCTTTTTCCTTGGAAGGCTTTGTGAAAACGTAGCGAGCGATTGCCATGATGGAGTTTAAATAGTTTCTGTTGAGCCTAGTCTCCTAGCTGTTGTGTTGACAAGCACACAAAGGAAGCCTTCTTGTATTTACCAATCAGCCTACACGTGAGCTAATGTATCAGTGTCCTTATAGCAGTGGGTGCCTCATAGAGCGGCGTCTGATCAAATCCGTGACTCACAGGATCACGGGATCTGATGAGTATTCCTGTAAGCTGGCCAGCGAACAGCAACAGACAACTGGGAATGAATTCTGTAGCTGGAAGCAAGGTGATGAGCTAACACAAGTGGTGGTGTTGACTTTGTTGACTGGGCCTAGGTTGCAGTGGGAACACTTTGAGGAACCTGTGAATGATGTTGAAAGACCATAGAAGAAGACTGGTGAAAGTGAGACGGAAGGCGGGGGGGAGTTGGAAAATATGGTCCTTGGAGAAAATGTATGCTACAGTCATATGGAAAATAGACGACAAATCAGCAGGTTTGCCTAGAGACATTTCCTGAATAAATGTGGAAGATGATAATCCAATTAAATTTTTGGGGGGTATTTATGATAAGCCATGGATGGAAAGATAAAGCTTAATAAAGAGAAATTTGTGGTGTTCGAGCACTTTTTTTTCTGAGCACATTTTTTTAAAAGGAATTATCAAGAAGTTTTAGATAAAAGTGAGGCCATAGTCACTGACATAGCTAAGCCCCATCTAAGATGTATTTTGGTGTAGGTATCTGTGTCTGATAGAAGGTTTAAATGCTGTAATTCACAGGATCCAGATTTAATACCAAATTTGATTTTACGTGTTGGTCATGGAATGTTAGTGGAAGCCCAGGTAGGAAAGGCAAACAAAAGTAACACTTAGTTGAATCACTTTGTTAGAAAATTATAAGAAAATGCTCATTGAATTTTCTCCATCATTAGATAGAAAAAAAGAATAATGAAAATTGACAATAAAGATACAGAGAGCGAATTCTCAATTTCAATTTGCCTTGCTGAATGACACCTCTTAGATATTTTATGAAAGGTAAATTACATTAGAAATGGAAATCTTTTAAAAAGTTATCTTTGGGGTAGTTATTTTGCACACCTTTAAAATACATTCTCTGTATTGATGGTGGGCTGGGTAGAAAGATGAATTCTGAAGAAGTTGAGAGGAAAATAATTTCAGAAGGTAATGGATGAGCTGGGCCAGGAGATTAATCAGGGCAGTTGCAAGAGAGTGCTGTATCCATAACTGGAGTAGAACTAAATATCTGATTGTAATTAAAACTTTAGGTTTCTAATGGCTGCGTGAAAGATATTTTAATAAACGTGAAATGCACTTTCTAAATGGCATGCTAACTTTTAATGACTTGGGTGTTTTGTTTGATTAGTAACCTGGACTGTTAAATTAAAGCCAACTGCAAGCGCATGATAAAATATTGATGGTTTCAGGCAAATGAATTGGGGAAGTTATGCTTGACAGACTTTTTGTATCATTAAGGATTTTAACTGGTGGAAAATATATATTGCTGGTGCTTAAAGATAGTTAAAGAGGTTCTTCCTGTTTATGTGACCTCGTTTTAATTTTACAGTAATAATAAGGGGGAAACCTGAATTATTCACAGATGGTTGGTCAAGAGAGGTCACTTAATTAAAAAAGTGTTATTTTAATTACACCTGTTCACATTGCTGGAATAGGAAATTAAATATTTGGAGGCATTTGATTACTTCTGTTTCACAGGGTGCCTGGACTTCTGCTGACTCTTGTGAAGACCTGGGGCTGTTGTGTGGAGGAGTTTTTACTATTTCATTTTACTATGAAGATAATAGATTGCTTTGCTTAAAAAATTAAGGTTTTAAAATAATAATTTCATTAATAGTTTATAAACAATACAAGAAGAAGGAATATAATTTTGCTTGTGTATTTGTACACATACATAAAAACATAGTACGTATACATGTGTGTCAATTTTGGGAGTGATTTGTTTGTTTATATTTATGGATGTTTCGCCTGTGCATGCAATATCCTTGAACTCCAGAAGGGGGCACCAGATCCCCTGGGAACTGTAGTTACAGACCTATTGTCTGCTGCCATGTGGGTGGTGGGAACCGAACCTTTGGCCTCTAGAAGAGCAGTCAGTGTTCTTAACCACTAACCCATCTCTCCAGACCCTACATGTATATTATATATTTATATGAAGGACTGTCTCTAGCAGGGTATGAAGTAAAGGACAAGAAGCATTCTAAGGTAGCTACATCTCTAGTAAGACCTTAGCTGAGTGAGGGAATGGAAAGGCGCTGTGGGGTGATGGAGGGTTTGGAGGAGAATGTTAGGATGATGTCTCCAGGTTAATGAAGTACTATGTACCTAGTATTTCCTTATATAGAAGGAAACCATCTGCACTGCCTCAATTAAGAGGGCTTCGTAAAGTATGGGAAGGGGACCGAGAAGAGTAACAGGATTGCCTCTTGAGAGGAGTCTGGCTCTTCTCCATGGTGTTGACATTTGGACATCTCAGGATTATAGATGGTTTGGGGTTGGAAGGATGCAGGACAGTTCTCATTGCTTAGTCTCTTCTTATGCTTAGATCTAAGCCACAATGTCTTCCTGAGGATTTTCCTGGTCTCTAGCCTGTGTCCTCTCCCTTCATTTCACCAAGAAATTGTGTTTGCGTGCCCACTGTGTGCTGGTGCCCAGGGATACAGTTGAACAACCTGAGACTCAGTTCCCACCCTCACACTGCTTATGGCCTAGGATAAACTTTCCTGGGTTTCAACTATGTCACTCAGGGTGTATACCTGTGGAACTCTAAGTCAGCACACTGCAGGGACCCCTCACATCCATGTTTGTTACAGCACTGTCCTCCGTATCTGGAAAATGGACCCAGCATAGATGTCCATCAGCAGAGGAATGGATAAAGAATGTGCTGTACATACACACAATGGAAGTTTATGACCCTGCCCAGAAAAAAAGAAAATGCATGGAATTAAGAATTATGTTAAGCAAAATACATCAGACTCAGGACAATTATTGATATACATAACTTTGATTCTCAACTATATATGTTGTATATAAATATATATATTGTGTATTTATATGTGTGTGTAGATCATAATAGTAGAAAGAAGTTTTTTTTTT
>CAJQZJ010022123.1:2116-16313 GCA_907164525.1 Lophiomys imhausi | reverse complement strand
CTCAATATTTCTCTGTTTGTCTTCTGTCTTGATGATCTGTCCTTTGTTGTGAGTGGGGTGTTGAAGTCTCCCACTACTAATGTGTTGTGATCGACATGCGCTTTAAGTTTTAGAAGTGTTTCTTTTACGAAAGTAGGTGCCTTTGTATTTGGGGCATAGATGTTCAGTATTGAAATTTCCTCTTGATGAATATTCCCTTTAATGAGTATATAGTGCCCTTCTTTGTCTTTCTTCATTAACTTCAATTGGAAGTCTGTTTTGTTTGATATTAGGATGGCTACTCCAGCTTGCTTCCTGGGTCCATTTGCTTGGAAAACCTTTTCCCAGCCCTTTACTCTGAGGCAGTGTCTATCTTTTGTATTTAGATGTGTCTCTTGTATACAGCATAAGGAAGGGTCTTGCTTGCGGATCCACTCTGTAAACCTATGTCTTTTTATTGGGGAGTTGAGTCCATTGATGTTGATGGATATTAGTGACCTGGGGTTGTTATTTCCCATTAGTTTGGTATAGGTGGTGGTCCTGTTTCTCTTTTGGTTTAGTTGCTGATGGGTTTTCTATTCCCTTTGTTTTCTTGGGTGGAGTTTTCTTCTCTGGGTTGGGATTTTCCTTCTAGGATTTTCTGTAGGGCTGGGTTTGTGGGTAGATATTGTTTAAATTTAATTTTGTCATGGAATATCTTGTTTTCTCCATCTATGTTGATAGAGAGTTTTGCTGGGTAAAGTAGTCTGGCTGGGCATCTATGATCTCTTAGGACTTGTAGTATATCTGACCAGGCCCTTCTAGCTTTTATCGTTTCTGGGGAGAAGTCAGGTGTAATTCTGATGGGTCTGCCATTGTATGTGACTTGACCTTTTTCTCTTACAGCTTTTAATATTCTTTCTTTGTTCTGTACATTTGGGGTTTCAATTATTATGTGGCGAGAGGAGTTTCTTTTCTGGTCTAATCTGTTTGGTGTTCTGTATGCCTCTTGGATTTTTATTGGCATCTCTTTTTTCAGGTTTGGGAAGTTTTCCTCTATGATTTTGTTGAAGATATTTCCTGGACCTTGGAGTCGGGAGTCTTCTCTTTCCTCTATACCTATAATTCTTAGGTTCCGTCTTTTCATTGAGTCCTTGATTTCTTGGATGTTGTGGGTGAGAGATTTTTTAGCCTTCTCATTTTCTTTGGATGTTGTACTGATTTCTTCCACTGAATCTTCCATGCCTGAGATCCTGTCTTCCATCTCTTGCATCCTATTGTTGATACTCAAATCTGTAGTTCCTGTTCTCTTCCCTTGGTTCTCCACTTCCTCTTTTAACTCTGACTGTGTTTTCTTTATTGTTTCTATTTCTATTTTCATGTCTTGTATGGTTTTGTTCGTTTTGTACATTTCCTTCTCCAGCTTGCTTGTTTTTGTATGAAAATCTTTCATGGCTTTTTCCTTTTCCTGTTCAAGCTCTGTCACCTTGGCTTGGAGCTCTTTAATGGTGTTGTTCCTTGTTTTGATTTGTAGAATTGTGGTTTCTTTGAATTCCTTCATAGATTTAAGTTCTTCTTGCAGGGACTCTATCACTTTCCATACTGCAGAATTGTCAATGTTTTCATGTGTTTCTGTTGGTGTGTGGTCATCCAAATTGGATGAGCTAGGGTGGTTCTGCTTTGTTGGAGTCATAATTCCTTGATTTCTATTTTTTTTTTGACCTTTGGCCATTGGATGCATTTATCTGTCTGTTTTCTGTGCTTGGAACCACAGTGGATGATTTGGTGCAGGGGACGAGTTACTTGGCTATCTGTCGTTGCTTACAGGGGGATTTCAAGGTCACTGTGGTTTTAATGGCCAGAGGTACTGTGATCTGGTGCAGCCTATTCCCAGGTTGTGAATAATGGACAAGGATTGTTTCACTGCTCCCAATTCAGACTTCTCTATGTTGCACTTTGAGTTATCAGCCTGTAATGGTTCTGATGGTATGGGCCTGTTTGCCCAGGCACAGATTCTGTGGGCTTTGTTTGTCGTCCCGGAGGCTGACAGGGTCTGGCTCCACACCTGATATGTCTGGATTTTCCAGGATACAGCTATGGCCCCGATTTCTGGATTCTCTCTAGTCTTCTCGTCACAGGGCTGTACCCTGTGCCTAATTCCCTTCTTGTCTGCGCCGCCACGGGTCCCGTGGGTACCCCAAGCCCCGGATCCTCCGGCTGCCTGAGTGCACCTCTCGTCCCAGCAGCTCCGCCGTGGGTGCACGGACCCCTGGCCCCACCCACGCCTGTCTCTCTACCCAGATGACCTGCCGTGGACTGGCGGGGATTTGTCCCTGCCCGCCGTACTCTCTCCCCAGCTGCGCTATAGTGTGTGTGCGAGATTTGGTCCCTCCCTCCTGCCTTTGTGTTCCCTGCTTCCTGCGCTCTCTCAGAACCTCCCGCCCTCCTGCTTCACGAGCCGCTCCGGATCCCCTGGATCCTCTGGCTGCCTGAGTGCACCTCTCGTCCCAGCAGCTCCGCCTTGGGTGCAAGGACCCCTGGCCCCACCCACGCCTGTCTCTCTCCCCAGATGACCTGCCGTGGGCTGGCGGGGATTTGTCCCTGCCTGCCGTACTCTCTCCCCAGCTATAGTGTGTGTGCGAGATTTGGCCCCTCCCGCCTGCCTTTGTGTTCCCTGCTTCCTGCGCTCTCTCGAAACCTCCCGCCCTCCTGCTTCACGAGCCGCTGCGGACCACCCGCTGAGCCCCCTGTTTGTTCCTTGCTAAGGCTTCCACTATCTCGCAACCTTTTCTAAGTGGGTATAAGTTCAACCTGATGTGTGGGGAGCCCAATAGGACAGCGATCTATGGCCAAATGGACCCTGATTCTGCCTGCTGTAAGTTGGGATCGATCTTACCAGGCGCCTCTCCAAATGGGAGTTCCCGAATCCCGCGTTTAGTGGCCTCCGTGTCTGTGAGAGATGGGGAGAGCCTTGCCCTGGGACTTTTAACAGTCCCTTGGGAGCTGTGAGTGTTCCGGGGGGGGGTCTAGCCCCTCCGGTTTTTGCACAGTGCCCAATATCTCTGTGTTTTTTATGGCTCTTTTTTCCCCGCGTTCAGAATGCGTCAGTGTAGGTCGCCGCCATCTTCCGAGTCCCTATTAATCTTATTTTTAACTGTAGTTTCCTAGATTCAACTGAATCCTCGTAGGTCTTTATGGCAAAGTATTTAATCAGCTCTTTCACGTTCTACTCATCTCCAACTTCCTTATAAATAAATATAAATAAAAGCTTCAGTTAACTTGGACAGGTGCACTGTTCATGTGTTAGTGTACTTCCTATGACCATAACAAGTGCCTGGCTAGCCAGCTCACCTAAAGGAAGCTGGGGGAGGGGGGGGTTCCAGGCATTGCTAGTTTAGCCCTACTGCTTCTGGCCTGTGGTAAAGCCATACATTATAATGGGAAGTGTATGGTAAAACAAAACTGCTCACTTCATGGTAGGCAAGTGAACAAGAAGGGGTGGGGTTCTTCTATCCCCCGCAATGACCAGAAGACCTGATTTTGCCTGATCATGTCAATTTGACAGCATCTGGAATCACCTGAGAGGTGGGCCTCTGGCATGCCTGGATTAGGGACATCTCCATTATGTCGACTTATGTGGGTGACGACACAAGGTGGGCTTTAGACTGAATGGAAGAGGGAGAGGGAAGCAAGCACATGCAGACATTGATGTCTGTTCTCGTTTACAGATGCTGTGTTCAGCTCCCTCAGCCTGCTCCCTCTGTGACGGCCCAGTCATGAGGGACTACAATCAGGAAGTGAGAACTAAATAAATCCTTTCTATCATAAGTTGCTCTTATCAGGGTATTTTTCTCCATAACAACATGAAAAAAGAAAACAAAACCCTAAAGCACCTGCCTACAGTCTTTTGTCTGCACCAAAGCCAGGATGAAGCAGATCATACCACTCTGTGATTCAAGTTCCCCTAAGACCCCCCATCACACTCATCATAAACCCCAATCCTAACCCTAATCTTGAGACCTCAAGTGACTATGTCTGACCCCTCTTCCATGAGGATTCCAGTCTGGTCTTTCTGAATCCTTGGGTATTCTATCTGGTTCTTCCATGGATCTCTGTTCACCTGCTGCCTACTGCATGTGTTGAGTGACTACTATTCTTGGTTGGAAACTTGACCACATCTGGAATTAACTAAATCCCAAGCTTCTGGGCACACCTGTAAGGGAGTTTTCTTAATTAAATCATTTGAAGTGGGAAGACTCACTTTTAATCTCCATCTTCTGAGGCAGGGAGGTCCACCTTTAATCCAGATCTTTTGAAGAGGGGAGATCTACTTTTTATTGTTGGTTTGGTTTGGTCTTTTTCAAGCCAGGGTTACTTTGTGTGGCCTTGACTGTCCTAGAACTAGCTCTGCAGACCAGGCTAGCCTCTAATCCACAAAGACCTGGCTGCTTCTGTCTTCTGAGTGCTGTGATTAAAGGCATACGACACCACTGGCCGGCTAGGGAAGATCCATCTTTAATCTGGGCACAGCTTCTGGTGGCAGCCTATATACAGGGCATGGAAATAAGGAGCTTGCTCTCTCTGCCTGCTTGCTCTCACTCTTACAGGCAAGTCCAATCCTTCACTGGTATTACAGTCTGCTACTTCAGGACTCCAGCTTATACTGAAGAACAGCTGAGACATCCAACAACTTCTGAATTCTTGAACCTTTCATTGGTAGACAGCCATTGTTGAAATAGCTGGAATACAGCCTAACAGCCTGTAAGCCATTCTAATAACTGTCGCACATATTTATTCATATATATTCATTCATATAGTATATATATGTATATGTTTATATATAGTCATTCTATCAGTTTGTTCCTCTAAAGAACCCTAATACAGCCTGCAACACTAGCTCATATGAAATTTCACTCTGTCTTGCTTCATTCAGGTCTCTGCTTCAATGTCACCATAGCAGAGATATTTGAAATCCTTTCTACCGCCCATTTATCCTTAAAATTTTCTCTGTGTTCATTTATAATCTAATATTCCAAAAATAATAAGATGTATTTGTTTATTTTGGCCTTTACTTCCACCCCTCATTAACATGCCCGGTGTATGCTGGAAGAAGTCTCTCTGTTTATTGCTCTATTCCTAATCCTCAGGACTGTCCCAGTACTTCACAGAAATTCAGCTCATACTGTGTGTTACAGAGGAAATCATGATTACACCGTCAGAGAACAAGCACAATTTACTGTGCTTCGTAAGTACAATTTACTAACTGATCTACCTCAGGCAAACCACATAATCTCTCCATGTCTGCTTTCTTACCTACGGATGAATTGAAAACAAGGGACAGAGCTGCTTGGATTTAGGTGCTCAATTCATAGATCTAGAATTGTACACAAAAGGAACCAATTGCCTTTATGCTTTAACTGAAGAAAAGAGGCAGAGCCATTGCTATGGTTTGAATGTCCGTTTTTAAACCATGTTGAAATTAATCACCACTGGGACAGGGCTGGAGCTGGGACCTTTAGGAGATGATTAGGTTGAGGATGAATTAGTGTTGCTGTCACAGTAGTGGTTTTATTGTAAAACTGAGCTCTCCATGTCTCCTGCCCACATACTTCCCCTTCTGCCACATTTTGATGCAGCGTCAAGGCTCCGGATAAATGCTGGCTGCAGGATGTCAGACTTTGCAGTTTCTAGTCATCAGTGAAAATAAGTTTACATTGCTTATAAAGTTATCCAGCATTAAGCTCAGATCTTCAATTTCCCCTAAGGGCCCTAGTTCAAAGACTTGGTCCCCAGAGGGATGCTGTTGTGATATGGTTAAACTTTTAAGAGGTAAGGTTTAGTGAGTTGTTATTAGGTCATTGATAGTCCTCCCTGAAGGGGGTTGGGACTCTACTCTCTTCTATTTTGCATTCTGGCCCAGAGGTAAACTAAGCACTCTTTGTCACAATGGCTACCTTGAAACAGACCCCAAAGCAACAAGGTCAATCATTGGAACAAGACCTCCAAAACTGTGAGCCAAAGCAAACCTTTCCACTTTATAAATTATCTCAGGTATTTTATTATAGTAACAGAAAGATGACTGAGCTACTCTGTCTCCATTATTTACAGAAGCAGGAAGCAGACTAAGACAGCCATCAGTACTGCTTTCTTAGAACCATAAGATTCCTGGTGGGAACTATGTAGTCTGAGAATCTCCCAAGCTCCTTCAAATAGCCTGAATACTCACTGACTCAACAAGCTAGCTTGGAGTGGAATTGTTTATTAACCTTGTCTTTTATGGGTTAAACAAACATTCTTTCACAGCTTGTAGGGAAAATCACACATATAATTGTTATCTGAACAGAGAGACTGAACCAATGATGAGTTTGCAAGGAGTGGTTGTTTGGCCCCTGCTATAGCTGATAAGTTGTACAACTGAGACTGATCCATCTATAAATGGAGTGTTCCTGGGGGGACAATCCCAATATGGCTTTCCTTTCCCCTGTGTGGTACGGGATGGTCCACCTCCTTGGTTAATGGCAGCTGAATGCCCCCAGATATGATAAGATACACAACCGAGGCTGAGCCATCTGAGGACGGTGCATTCTTCATGGGGAACCTAGGTGTCATAATCCTCTACATGGTATTGGGGAGCATGCATCCTAATGGATGAGAACTGTATAGGAATGTCTCCCCCCCACACACACACACAAATGATTGATACATGAGAAAATATATTGCAAACTTTGAAAGTAGCATGTGTAGAATGGGATTGGAAGCAGGCTGTGGTGGCAGTCGCTTGGTCTTTGTTGTGGGTGTAAAATGTGCAACTGAGGCTCAGCTGTCTTCCCAGACAGAACTTACAAGGGAAGAAGTCTAAGAAGAGCATGTACAGATGTTGCTCTCCACATTAGCCTCTGGTGTGCCAGGAAAAATGGAAAACGGAAAAGATGCCCAAGAGTCAGTCCCCCATGGTGCCATAAGTAACACCCAGTGAACTCACTGGTTTGGCAGGCTGCATGTGGATGGAATGTCTCTCTGGTCTGTTGTCAGTCTCCTCTCTAATATGAACAGATGTTTGTTCATGTCTACTTGGGAACAGTCACACGACAGAGGAGATGGTTCAAGATGACCTCAGCTTTTGTCTAATCTGGTCCTATGACCAGACCACAGGCAATGCCTTATTTGGGATAATAATTTCCTTTATGGCTCTCTGCTAGGAGACACACTGATAAAGTACCGTACAGCCGTTACAAAGAGCAAGGCATTTCTCTGTGTGTGGATATGGAAAAATAACATGAATTTTGGAGTTTAAAAACTTGATGTGCCTACACAGCAAGAATACCTTACCACACCTATGCGAATATACAGTGGTTTAAAGTGTAAAAGTGATTAAACTTGAAGATGTGTAGCCACAGATACTTCATCGTGAACTATGATATTTGATTACAAAGGAGACGTGCCGGGGCTAGAGAGATAGCTCGGCAGTTAAGAACACTTGCTGCAAAGGAGCCAGATTCAGTTCCCAGGACCCACAGAGTGACTCACAACCATGGGTAGCTCCAGTTCCAGGCCCTCTTCTGTCCCTCTTGGGCACTAGGCACACAGGTGCACATACATACCTACTGATAAAACACTCATATACATAAACATTTTTAAATTTAAAAATATTTTACAAAGGCACCATATTGCTTAGTCATTAAAATTATTAATTTAAAATGCATTTGTTTTAATTTTATTCATAATTGTGGATGCCTGCAGGTATGTATGTGTATCCAGGAATGCCTGGTACCTGCAAAGTCCGTAAGAGGCTGTTGGAGTCTTTGGAACTGGGGTTCCAGGTGGTTGCAAGGCACCTACTGTGGCTGTTGGGAACTGAACCTGGGTCCTTTGGAACAGCAGCGAGTGCTCTTAACTACTGAACCATTTCTCCAACTCCTAAACTATTTTTAATTATTGCCTGAATGAGATGATGCCCAATCATACTATATTTGAGATAAAATGAAGTGATCTACTTCCCATAAATTGGTATTCTCAAATGGCATATCACCACCCTTGGTGGGTATTTAGAAATGCCGGGAGCAGTTTGGGTTGCTATGGAAAGTCCTCGGGTATTGGAGGCCACTGGTATTTAATCCCCGAGGGATTGGAGATGCTAAGTACCCCATTATGAAGGAGTCTAAGCACACAACTGTGCCCCACTTAGGCGCCTGCAGCAGCACTGGTGTGAAACTGCTCAAAACTCAAACAGGATATACTTGCATATTAGACTTTGACCCTACATGCAAGGATTGTTTTCCCTTTGAACTACTAAAATGGCCAGCAATTCTGCAAACTAAATATCATTCAAGAAGGATGAAGTGCACGCAAAGGGATGGTACCTGTGATGAATGGGGTCCTGCAGACCACAAGACATTGACCCTGCCTCAAAGGGTAGCTCATTCCCACATGAAGAAAAGATATTTAAGTACCTAGAAGATGGAGACCAACAGAGGCACTCTTCTCCTGTGTGACTCTTAGGTCAGTTTAACACATATCCTTAGCAAGAAGGAAAGAGGAAAGGAGAGTGGATGGGAGGAAAGGAGGTAGAGACTTAAAGTTCAGGGATACCTCCATATTTTCATTGAGGGGATACCTGAGAGCAAGCCTGCATTTCCCCAGTTACTGAGAGTCTCTTTTGCACTGAAGTCCCCAATGGGTTTTCTAAAGGTCTCTTATGAAGCATAGCCTGGAAGAGCAATTCCTAAACCTTTTCTACACTCAGTTATGTGATAGCTGACATTTTAAGACACTGCACCTTTGAATGCAAGCCAGAAATGTTGCTTGGTCTTCAAGAAAAAAAATTACAGTCTGTTCTGGGACTGAGGAAAAGGACTGTGATGGATTTACTGAGAGATGTGTGAATGTAACTTTAAGTTCATGGTGGCAGATGTCAAGCAGAAACAGGCCAAGAGAAGTAGGCCAAGTAGTTCTGAACAACCATCTGTGTGAGCGACGTCCCACTCAGAGTTTCTGGGCCTGGACACACCTGACTCGATGTCATAAGCCCCATTCTATTCCTCAACCCTAACCCCAACTCTTTTGGAGCTAGATAGCATGCAATTGTGTCTTTTGTGTGCAAATGAAGATTTCACTGGATGCCTGGCTGTACCCTGTCCATGGGAGTCCTCAGAGGCCTGTGGACTCCCTCTGACCTTCAGTCACATGTGGACTTTTGAGAATGTCTAGACTTTAGATGACATTTTAGCACTTTCCTACCATAAGCCGGTTGTTTTTCTATTGGTCCACTCTGGTCCAAATCATTCCTATTCTGATCCTTTCTCTGCACAACTGGCAATGTGAGGTATGGATTTCCTCTACTGTTCGTCACATTTGCCATGGAAATAATGGTGATGTCACTGAATTTACAGCTAGCATCTTTTTTATTAGTAGCAAATTACCGTCTCTGAAACCACAATACAGAACAGACATAAGCGAGACTACTTCTCTTTGTTTTCTACACTCCCAATGCTCCCTGGGGCCCTTCCAGATGCCTGGGCCTTGGGAACGGGCATTCAGGCTACTGTTGAGGGCAGCAGATCCTTCATCCTTCTCGAGGGAAACATCACAGAGCACTTGATATATATTACAGCCCGGCCCAAGGTCTGCAAATGTAGCAAAGTTGAAAGTACAAGCCCAGTGTAAAGGATAGGTGGGCCAGATTGTAGTGGGCAGAGGAGGCCCTAAGTGAGAGAAGGCCCGAGTGAATGTGTATTTTGATATGGGCACGGCCATATCTAGGAGTCCAAGGCCTTGGACAGTGGGACATTTGGCAAATGCAGTTCCTTATATGGGCCAGGCTCATGAGGGAGTCCAGGTATGCATGTTTATGGATGATTGATCAATGTATGCAAAGACTAGCAACTGCAGCTTCCTCCTCACTGCTGAGGTTCCGGGTTGCTGCTGAGAACCCCACCTGATCCAGACTTTACTGTACACATGTCTGTGTGTCTGTCCTTTTTCTTTCCCTCGAGGCCCCTAGCCAGGGGTCCAGGAGCCAAAGTTGCATAGGGAAGGCACCAGATAAGACACATATCAACATCAACCAGAGCCCTTGCCCAGCAAGGGGGTGTCGCACATCAAAGCCATGAGGCTGAGAGACAGAGAACTGACCAGGGGCTAGAGTGTCTGAGGCAGGTGCCAGGGGAGCTGGGACAAGAGCAGGATTTCACTAGCTTTACACAAATGTCAAAAATGACGTCCAGGTGTGGTGTGAGAGACAGAGCCAACATGGGCGGGAGTAAGAATGTGAATGACAGGTGACTCAATGCTTTTCAAGAGACAGTCAACAATTTAACCAAGGGGGAGGATGTCCCACTAGGAGGAGAAAGAAAAACAAGAATAATGAGACACCAAGCTGCTGAGCTGCTGTGTCTGGCAAGAACCTACAGGGAAGCCTAGGGTCAGCAAGGGAACATGGGCGACTTGTCTGATGCTCATCCTCTTCCCAAAGGGTCACAAGCTACCAGCCTGCTGACAGTAAGCTGCATCATCTTCCGTTTATTTGTCAGGCATCAAGGTGACTCATCTGAACTCACTCATTGAAAGACTCCAGAGGCTCTGACTCATAGGCCTTCCCGCAAGTATCCTCTGTGGGCAAGAACGTGTGATCACCAGGCAGATGAGCAGCCTCCTGACCAGGCTGGGGCTTCTTGGAACTTTCTCTGAATATCCACACTCATTAGAGAAAGATTTGCAACCATGGCCACCATCCCAGCATGATATGACTCTTTTGTGGCAAAAGAGCACTGGTCTTACACTCTAGCTGCTCCCAAACCATCAATATACATGAACGCATGCACATGCACATGCACATATACACAGTCACCTGTGGCAGGTATGTGCTAAGATGTTGAGTTAAGACCTGTGGAGGCAGGGTTGTTTGTGGAAAGGACAGAAGACAGCCTCAGAAGATAGTGTTAGACTTCGTTTCCCTTCCAGATAGCATGATGGTAGCACATCTGGGCTAGCCTGTTCTCCCTAACTTTGTTCAGTGACTGCCTGGAGTAAAGCAGATTTTCCTTATGAGCACCAATGATGGCCTTTGTCCATTACCCAAAACTCAGCTCCCAGCATGGGTTTATCTCTGTCACTATTGCTTGGGCATATACACCAACATAAGAGCAAACTGGATCTTAGGTTTAATGCCATAGGCAATTAATCAAGTTGAGGATACTTATAGGCAAAAATTCAAAGAGATCCTGCCCTCAAGAGAGACCGTTTATAGCTGAAGGCACCCCACTTTTTTCTTCCCTTGATCCGTACAAGAATATGGGGACATGGGAAAGCATGTTAATTGGCAGGCTGGATGGGGGTGGATAAAGCCACTAGGAACTTGAACAAGGCAGAACTTGGTCCCCTGTTCTCAGGTCCTCGGGTTCCAAAGGATGTGCAATTTCAAAAGAACTCTACAGGATGAGTCAAAAAAAAAAAAAAAAAAAAAAAGGCAGAAAGGGGGCAGGAACTTCTAGGTAAGGCATCCTGGCCAGGAAGAGGGTCTACTCTACTCTAGCTGAAAGGCTGAATTAATTTCACAGCCCCATCTTCAAATTCCCAGAAATCTGATATGGAGGCTCCAACTGAGGTCAGGCATTCAGCATTCGGAGGCCTGATAGTCAGGGGGAATGCTTGTGAGTGGCACTGGCAGCTAGTGACTCAGCCCTGATGGGAAGGCCAGATTCCTCTTTCTGGGGCCACTCATCTCTGGGCTCCAAAGGAAAGAACTCTTTCAGGATGCCCTGGGCTGGCAGCCTATTATTCATGATAAACATACTACAATCTCTCTGATGTTTGTCGAGTCCAGCTAGTCTTTCTAACTAAAACAAAACAAAACAACAAAAAGAAACCCACAATGAGAAGAAAAGCAGCTGCTCCTAGAGGCATTGCAGATGTGGCTGCTGTGTGACATGTGCATCATTGGGTGGCAGAGAGGAGAGGCTATGTCTACATTTAGTGTTCTGACCTATGAACATCTAAATGAATAATAGTGTAACATTCCCAGAAAAAAAAATCAAGCTGGAGACCACCACCAGCTCAGTACCATGGGGCCCGGAAGGGGAGCTAACCTGTGATGCCCGCCAGTCCAACATCAGGTAAGCACCAGATGGGCTGAGTCAGGAAGCAAATCAGAGACTAGAAAACCCTGCCTGGCCCTGGATGCGGAGGTTGTGAGTGAGCTGGCCCTGAGGGTGTGAGTGTGGGAGAGCCAGCCCTGCCTTTCATCTGTTTTGTGGTAGTATTGGGGAAGGAGAGATCCCCTCCCCTCCCTTTTGCCCTCACCACCAATGGTGGACAGGAGATCTGGCCCTGATGGGGTCACAAAAGCAGGAGAGCAGTCCCTGCCCCTCACATGCTGCGGCACTTGGGAGAGCAGGCCCTGCACCTTACCTGGATAGCACAGTAGAACTGGCCCTGGATGTGTAGGTTGCAGGCCCAGAACCAGGACTCTGAGTTGACCCACCCTAACTTCTACCCCATGGATGAACCTTTGGAGTGCATGAAGAGGTCAGTTCCACAAACCCAAAACTACAGGATCTCCACGACACCAGACAAGAACAGGATATTTGAAGGAATCCCAGTGAGGTTCCGATATTGACAAAGCAGTAGAAGCCAGAGGCTCATATCAGACCAAGGAGTCATTATAATGAATATTTGTAAGCAAAACATGTGGGCAAAAGGAAATATTGAAGGACACACTGAGACACACTGCAACTTTCACAATGAATTTTTTTTTTCATTTGGGAGAGGTTTCAAGGGTGGAGGATGGGTCTTAGAGGGATGTAGGAGATGAGAGGGAACAGAGTGCATGATGTGAAATTCACAAAAAAGAAAAGAAAAGCAACAGAGGCTTAGGTACAACCTGCCTTCCTTATCCACAGGTCTATATTCTTGGATTCAGTCAACAAAGTATCAAAGATATTAAAAAACATGGCCTCTGTTCTGAACAATAATTGAACTTTTCCTAGTTTGTATTTCCTTAGCAATACAATTAGCAACTATTTACACACTATTAACTAAAGGTACCAGTGGGTGATTTAAAGTATGTGGGAGATGTTAGCCAGATCTATGCAAATACTGTACCATTCTATTTTTAATTAGCATATGATAATTGTACAAAGCAATGGGTTTCAGGGTGACATCTTTTTTTTTAATTTATTTTTTATTTCTTCAAGTTACATCTCAATCACAATCCCCTCCCTACTCCCCCCTCCAGTCCCACCCTTCCACCCTCCTCCCCCTCAACACCCCCATCCTCTTCCCTTCTTCTTTTTTTTTTTTTTTTAGTTTAAGGTATTTCTTTTTTCCCCCCAACAGTTCTCCCTTTCAGTCCAAAAAATGGTTCTTTTTCTTATAACTATAAATACAATACAAAACAACAGAAATAAATAGGCCACAATTATAAGAGTTATATGGTTTAGCATACATTCCCAATGTCCAGTCCATATGTATTTGGCACCTGACTTTAACATTCTACTATCTAACCATCTCCATGAGTTTAGAGTTCTATATCTAACTCAGCTTTCATACTAACTTGCCTCAAAATTTTAAAAATATCTTCTTAGATCCAGAACACCATCTTGATTCCTAAACAACTCAAAATTTAACTATGAGACTCTAGCTATCTATTCTTCAACTACCTCAGAGACCTGAGAGGGATAAATATATCTGATTATATAGGAAGTGCAGGGCCTGCAGCTTCCAAAACTAAAAAATGACATACCAGTGGCTGCCTGGACAGTTCCCATTTTCTCTCCATACATTACAGCATCCATCTTCAGCCATTTGGCCCCATTTCTCTGACAGACATTGGTTGTAGAGCAGGAAATATGAAGGACTTACCTACCCTGTCTTGGCAGAGCTAGGTTGTCGACTTATCTGCTTCCAAGTTTTGTCCTTTTTGGACAGAAGTCTGTCTACAGTTGAAGCAAGGGGTTTTTCTTGCCAAGAGAACGGCTTACCACCAATTCAATCATCTCCCACTGGAGATTCTTCGATGCTCATCATCTACTTGGAGTAATATAGGGGGTGCTGTCAGGAGCTGACATGTCTCTATATTAAAAAATCTTAAGAAAACATCTTTGAATGCCATATTCTGCAGATCTCTTGAGGTTTTTGAAGATGCCCTATCTATCTCTTATATTTAGGTAAGCAAATATTGCTTGTCTCTTAGCAACTTGATTTCTGAGTAGCTTAGAAAATAACTGTGATAGACTGTCATAGT
>CAJQZJ010022104.1:0-10753 GCA_907164525.1 Lophiomys imhausi | reverse complement strand
AAAAAAAAAAAAAAAAAAAAAACAAATAAGGCTTCTATGAACACAGATGAGGAAACTTCCTTGTGATTAGGTGAGGAGTCATTTGGCTGTATACCCAGAAGTGGTATGGCTGGGTCCTGAGGGAAAGCTATTCTAAGTTTTCTAAGATATCGCCAGACTGACCTCCATAGTGATTGCACAAGCCTGCACTCCCACCAGCAATGGAGAAGGGTTCCCCTTTCTCCACAACCTCACCAGCATGTACTGTCATTTGACATTTTGATCTTAGCCATTGTGACAGGTGTGAGACAGAATCTTAGAGTTGTCTTGAGTTGCATTTCTCTGATGTTTAAGGATACTGAGCATTTCTTCAAGTGTCTCTCAGCCTTTAGGTATTCCTCCTTTGTGAATTCTCTGTTTAGCTATTTTCCCCATTTTTAATTGCATTATTTGGTTTCTTGGCATTTAATTTCTTGAATTCTTTGTAGATTTTGGATATTAGCCCTGTCAGATGTGGGGTTGGTGAAGATTTTCTCCCAGTCTGTAGGCTGCTGTTTTGTTCGAATGACAGTGTCTTTTGCCTTACAGAAGCTTTTCAGTTTCACGATGTCCCATTTATTGATTGTAGGCCTTAGGTCCTGGGCTGTTGGTGTTCTGTTCAGGAAGTTGTCACCTGTGCCAATGATTTCGAGGGTTTTCCCCTCTTTCTCTTCTAGTAGATTTAGTATGACCGGGCTTACGTTAAGGTCTTTAATCCACTTGGACTTAAGTTTTGTACAAGGTGATAAGTATGGGTCTAATCTCATTCTTTTAAAACTGGACATCCAGTTGGAGCAGCACCATTTGTTGAAGATGCTGTCCTTCTTCCATTGTGTGGTTTTGGCTTCTTTGTCAAAAATTAGGGGGCCATAGGTGTGTGGGTCCATTTCTGGGTCTTCAATTCGATTCCTTGATCTACTGGTCTGTTTCTATACCAGTACCATGCTGTTTTTACTACTATTGCTCTGTAGTACAGCATGAAATCTGGGATGGTAACATTTACAGATTTTTTTTTTTTTTTTTTGGAAAAGGATTAGTTTAGCTATTCTGGGTTTTTTTTTTTTTGTTATTGTTGTTGTTCCATATGAAATTGAGAATAGCTTTTTCCATGTCTATAAAGAATTGTGTTGTTATTTTGATAGGAATTGCATTGAATCTATATATTGCTTTTGGTAGGATGGCCATTTTTATTATGTTGATCTTACCTATCCATGAGCATGGGAGATCTTTCCTTCTTCTAAAGGCCTCTTCAATTTCTTTCTTCAAGGGCTTGAAGTTCTTGTTATACAAGTCCTTTACTTGCTTGGTTAGAGTCACCCCCAGGTATTTTATATTGTTTGTGGCTATTGTGAAGGGAGTTGTTGCCCTTATTTCTTTCTCAGCCCATTTGTTTGTTGTATAAAGAAGGGCTTCTGATTTTTTTTTGAACTAATTTTGTATCCAGCCACCTTCCTGAAGGTGTTTATCACCTGTAAGAATTCTCTGGTGGAATTCTTGGGGTTGCTTATGTATACTATCATATTGTCTACAAGTAGGGATAATTTGACTTCTTTGTTTCCAATTTGTGTCCCCTTGATCTCCTTTAGTTGTCTTATTGCTCTAGCAATAGCTTCAAGTACTATATTGAAGAGATATGGTGAAAGTGGGCATCCTTGTCTTGTCCCTGAGTTTAGAGGAAATGCGGTAGGTGGAATCTATCAAGAAAAATGTCTATTTTGCTTATGTTTTCAAATTTAGTGGAGTATAGATTTTTAAAGTAGGACCCAAATATTCTCTGGATTTCCTCAATGTCTGTTGTTATTTCTCCCTTTTCATTTCTGATTTTGTTGATTTGGGTTTTTGCCCTCTGCCTTTTAGTTAATTTGGCTAAGGGTCTGTCTGTCTATTTTGTTGATTTTCTTGAAGAAACAACTCTTGGTTTCATTGATTCTTTGTATAGTTCTTTTTGTTTCTAAGTTGTTGATTTCAGCCCTAAGTTTGATGATCTCCTGCCTTCTGCTCCTCTTGGTAGTGTTTGCTTCTTTTTTGTCCAATTCAGCCAGTTTAGCTGTTAATTCGCTAATATGAGCTGTCACAATTTTTTTTTTGAAGGCCCTTAGTGCTATGAACTTTCCTCGTAGCAAAGCTTTCATTGTGTCCCATAGGTTTGGGTATGTTGTGCCTTCATTGTCCTTGGATTTTAAGAAGTCTTTGATTTCCTTCTTTATTTCTTCCCTGACCCAGTAGTCATCCAGTACAAAGTTATTCAATTTCCATGTGTGTAGGCTTTCTGTTGAGTCTTTTGTTGTTGAAATCCAGCTTTATTCCATGGTGGTCTGATAAGATACAAGGGGTTATTTCAATTTTCTTGTATCTTTTGAGGCTATCTTTGTGGCCAACTATATGGTCGATTTCGGAGAAGGTTCCATGTGGTGCTGAGAAGAAGATGTATTCTTTTGTGTTTGGGTGAAACATTCTATAGATATCTGTTAGGTCCATTTGGTTCATGAGCTCTGTTGGATTCATTATTTCTCTGTTGGCTTCTGTCTTGATGATCTGTCCATTGTTGTGAGTGGGATGTTAAAGTCTCCCACTACTAATGTGTGGGGATTGATGTGCGATTTAAGTTTTAGAAGAGTTTCTTTTACAAATGTAGTTGCCTTTGTATTTGGGGCATAGATGTTCAATATCGAGATGTCCTCTTCATGAATAGTTCCTTTAACGAGTATGTAATGCCCTTCTCTGTCTTTTTTTATTAACTTCAGTTGGAAGTCTATTTTGTTTGATATTAGGATGGCTACTCCAACTTGCTTCCTGGGTCCATTTGCTGGGATAACCTTTTCCCAGCCGTTTACTCTGAGATAGTGTCCATCTTTGTTAGGGAGATGTGTTTCTTGTGTGTAGCAAAATGATGGGTCTTGTTTATGGATCCAATCTGTAATCTGTGTCTTTTTATTGGTGAGTTGAGTCCATTGATGTTGATGGATATTAGTGACCAGGGGTTGTTATTTCCCATTATTATGGTATAGGTGGTCATCCTGTGTTTCTTTTTTTTTAATTGCTGTGGAGTTTTCTATTTCCTCTGTTTTCTTAGGTGTAGTTATCTTCTCTGGGTTGGAATTTTCCTTCTAGAATCTTCTGTAGGGCTGGGTTTGTGGGTAGATATTGTTTAAATTTGATTTTGTCATGGAATATTTTGTTTTCTCCATCTATGTTGATAGAGAGTTTTGCTGGGTATAGTAGTCTGGCTGGGCACCTGTGTTCTCTCAGGGTTTGTAGGACATCTGTCCAGGCCCTTCTAGCTTTTAAAGTTTCTGAGGAGAAGTCAAGTGTAATTCTGATGGGTCTGCCATTATATGTTACTTGACCTTTTTCTCTTACAGCTTTTAATATTCTTTCTTTGTTCTGTACATTTGGAGTTTCAATTATTATGTGGCGAGAGGAGTTTCTTTTCTGATCTAATCTGTTTGGTGTTCTGTAAGCCTCTTGGATTTTTATTGGCATCTCTTTCTTTAGGTTTGGGGAGTTTTCTTCTATGATTTTGTTGAAGATATTTCCTGGACCTTGGAGTCGGGAGTCTTCTCTTTCCTCTATGCCTATAATTCTTAGGTTCTGTCTTTTCATTGAGTCCTTGATTTCTTAGATGTTATGGGTGAGAGCTTTTTTGGCTTTCTCATTTCCTTTTGATGTTGTACTAATTTCTTCCATTGAATCTTCCATGCCTGAAATCCTGTCTTCCATCTCTTGTATCCAATTTTTGATACTCATGTCTGTAGTTCTGTTCTCTTCCCTTGATTCTCCACTTCCACTCTTAACTCTGACTGTGTTTTCTTTATTGTTTCCATTTCCATTTCCATGTCTTGAATGGTTTTATTCATTTTGTATATTTCCTGCTCCAATTTGTTTGTCTTTGCCTGGAAATCTTTCATTGCCCTGTCTTTTTCCTGTTCAAGTTGAACCACTTTGGCTTGTAGCTCTCAAATGGTATTATCCGTTGTGTTTGCTTGTGAAATTGTGGATTTTTTAAATTCCTTCATAGATTTAAATTCTTCTTGAAAGGACTCTATCACTTTCCATAATGTAGAATTGTCATTGTTTCCATGTGTTTCAGCTGTGGTGACGTGGTCAGGGCTTGCTGTACTAGCATGGTTTGTTGGAGTCATGTCTCCCTGACTTCTGTTGTTTCTGTTTTTCCTCTGACCTTTAGCCATTTGATTGTTCTTAGCTGTTTGTTCCTGGTGCCTTCTAGGTTTGGTTGCAAGGGGGGCGCTTTGGTGTAGCAGTCATATCACTTGGTGTTCTGTCACTTTCCACTGGCTGGATGGGGGCCTTGTGTGGAGGTTCTCAGTATGTCTCCCAGAACTCACCCCTTCCTTTTTTGTTTCAGTTGGGGACTCAGGTGAAGGGATGTGGTGGGATGTGTTCCTGTAGGTTCCTGGGATCCAACTGGTCTTCGTACAGTTGATAGTGCAGGTTGGTAGGCCACAGACTGTTGGGTGGGGTGTAGCTCCCCTGCAGCTTATATGTTAGGATCATGTTTGTGGTCCTCTCCAGCTTTTCTTTGGAGGTTCTCAGGGTCAATGTGCATCTAATAGCCAGAAGCACTGTGAGATGGTGCATCCCACTCCCAGGCAAGGAGGAATGGCCCAGGATTGTTTCACTGCTCACAATTCAGGACTCTCTCTGTTGCACGCTGAGTATTTAGTCTGCAGCGGCTCTGCTGGTGTGGTCCTGTGTGCCCAGGCACAGATTCTGTGAGTTCTGGAGGTCCCAAGTTTGGGGGTTGAGGCCTCTAGCTGGAGTCTTGAAAGGACCCGACTCCACACCCTTAAGGTGAGTCCCTCAGCAGTGTCCCCCAGGCCAAAACTTCACTGATCCAGAGGTGGGGCTAAATATGCTTAAGTTCTGGTTTCCCAATGGAAGGACCAGAACTTGCAAAGCAGTCTAAAATAACCCCACAATTTGCCCAGGGCTTGGACCCTGTGGAGAACAGATCTGCCTTCCAACCAGGCCGCCTGCCTTTCTGGTACTCTTACAGCTCCACCTATGTCTGTATGGAGCTGGCTTTGAAGACTGGTAATTTGGGGCCACTGTTTTCCAAGTTCTGGTACACTGCAGCTCTGCCGGAAGCGTATCCCACTGCTCAGGCAAACTGTAATGTTTTTTCCCTGTGTCCAAAAATCCAGTGGAGGGGCCTTGTATATATGTCCAACACCCCTCTGGGAGAAGCACAAATTTGCTTGAGCTGTCTAAAACGCAACTGTGAACCTTTCTGGGCAGTCCCGATCTGGACCTACTGGGCTGTTGGGCTGGGGACTGGACTCGTGCTGCTGCGCCATCCCACCTGCTGCTGTGCTGTGGTTTCGCTAAGAGTGTATTCTGCTCCCCCTGGGGCCTGGAACCCTTCGTTAAATAGTCGGGCACCTGCATGGAATCTGGGGGCCCAGGAGGCTTGTGAGTAACCCTGTCTGGAGTTTGGGTGCCGGGTAGTTGAGTAACACTTACCCTGAGGCTCTCTTGGTGATAATTCCCAATTCCCAGATTCAGAGGCGTCTGCAGGTCTGTTTTGCTGAGAGTCTGAGAGAAGGGAGGAGAGTCTTGCCCAGGGACTTTTAATAATCCCTGGGTAGCTGGATGAAACCTACCTCATTTAAATCACTCAAATTGTTGTTCAGCATCTTATAACCCTGTGGCTTTATAGCTGTTTTCCCCACGTTCAAAATATGTCTGCATAGGCCACCGCCATCTTGGATCCCTTGTTTCCTGTATTTTAAATGTTGGAGTGAAGTGAGTCCATGAAGTAATAGGGAAGTCATCAGGAGAAATATCTCAGTCCACAGTTGCTCATTTCAACATCTTCAATTAGTTCATTGGGTTAGTCCATCACCCTCCTATAAATGGGAACAGTTAAATTTCCAATTTGGGAATTTAAAATTAAAATTCCAACTTGGGAATAGAGTGAGAAAAAAGAGTATTGATGGACTCTAAAGTGACAACATCTACCACACTCCAGAACAGAGTAGATGGTGGTCACATCAAAGTGCTTTCCTCCTGAGTATAGACATTAACCTCTTTACTCAGCTCTGTTCTGCTTGGGCATTCTTTCTGCCTCTCTTACATGCATAATAAAAATGAAAATCTAACAACATTTTCTGTCCCAGGTGGTCTTTAAATTCTTACAGCATTTGAATTTTCATCTCATACAGTGTGGTTCCTTATGAAAGTCATCTTTATTTCTAACTCCATACAGTAGTCCTTCCTTACAAAGCCATCTTTACATTGTGCTTGGGTCTGGCCTGTAACAGTAGTCTTTCCAAAGCTTATATGGTGGCAGAACCATAACTGCTGTCTCCACTTCTAAGACTGTAGCAGTTCTGTCTCCCAGAAAGTTACAGGACCATTGATTTTACCTCATTAATCAAGAAACTCACAAACAGGCAGAACCTTCCAAAAATGGATCTGTAGCCTCAGGGGGTAATAAGCTTTCCATCATTGGAGGTGCTTGAGCAGATGCTTTGAGACAACTTCTTCATTCACTGAGCAAATATTTAATGAGTCCAAACTTTGTGCCTGGGGTAGGCTACTGAAGGTAGAAAATGAATAAGGTAGGCAAAGACTTTGAATCACAGGGCTGACAGCCTAATGAAGAAGACAAACACAGAAGCAGATCAGTTTTTTCCTTTCCTTACTGCTTTTATTAGTAGAGCACAATCCACAGAGATGAAAGATTCATCCTTATATTCAGATAAAAGTGAAAATCTTTGAATCTTAAATCTTTGAATCTTTTTTCTAGTTAACCTAACTTAATACTTGAATTCTGTATCAAAGAAGAATTTCTTTGGGTCAAAAATCAAATATGTATAATGTTCAGGAAACTTACCTAGCCCAGCTTTTGCCAAGTAGGCTGGAAGGTTCATCCTAGATAGAAACATTACCTTTGGTTCCCTCCCTCACCTCAAACTCATCTATCCATACTCAGTACAAACACTACGAGAAAATAAAATAATTTCCTTGAATTTCTAAGAGCCAATAGATTATTCTGACAAAAGGATTCTGCAAATGCACTCTCCATGGAAGAAAAAGAAAAATCTTTGAAGATATTCTGTGGATTCAGTCCATCAGAACCTGGACATCAAAGGAACTTACTGGAAACCTGCATCATCCTGACTTTACACCTCCAGTCCTGGAGAGGGTGCACTCTGCCATCTCAAAGTTGGAACTGTGGGACTATCAAACAGGAAGTACAGGATTTTTTAATTTACCCATTAGTGACTCTAAGAAACCCAGAGAAAACCATCTCACCAAGCAACTCTTGCAAGACGAAGAGGAGAAAAAGAGGCCCATTATGTGATTCTTGGTGAGTAGGGAACTCATTTTCAAAATATTTGTTGGCATGAATTAGATAAATTTACTACAAAACATAGATAAAGGATTGGCAAGATTGCTGAGCTAGCATGTCAAGGTGTTTGGTAGAAGGAGAAAACTGACTCCACAAATTTTTCCTCTGGCTTCCACATGTATCATCCCCACAACAATTATAGTGAATAAAGATGTTTAAGGGGGAGGAAATTAGGAAACATATTGGGAAAATGTTGTATTATTGACCTTGCTAGAACAAGCTAATCTGTCCCACCACCTCCACTAACTGCAGTGTGAAAATGGTGACTTGGAGAAAGTGACTTAATCTGCTCTCAAAACAACAGGCTTCCCCTTAGTATTGCTGGGTTAAGTTACAAGTCCCTGTGGGCAGGTGTGGTGAGAGTAACCTATAACCATTCCAGACATGAGGGGTAGTGTCACCAGCATTCCTATTTTATAGAAAGCAAACCAGAGGCAAAGTGAGTAACTAGTCATCATCACACAGTTGATGATGGTGACACCAGAATCCAGGCAGCTATGAGTGGCATCAAGAGGCAGCCATCCTTGGACTGGACTATTTCCAGTGAAATATGCAGATTCATCCCCATCCAGGCTGATAGGGTCAGAGTTCATGACCTTGGGCCTCAGGAATTGCATTTTAGTTGGGTCTCCAAGGTAAGTGGTAGATGTTGAAGTGTGCAAACCATTCCACTCCCATAAGACATTAATTGGTTGAAGTAACTGTCCCAGCCTCTGGAAAGAAATATGATCTAAAGAAAGAACATTAACTTTTGTTCCCTCTGAATAGGATTGCTCAGAGCTTCAAAACTGTCAAACTGTTAAGAATCGAAATCTAACTGCTGTGTGCCCCAGAGCTGGTCCCATTAATGCTGGATACCTCCCATTGCTGGCATCCTGAAGCACCCACCCTAACCTAGGATAGACTTTTTGAGCTGTCATGACTGACAGCATTATAATAAATGCAAGGAGCAATATCCATGGAACAGGACTCTAGTTCTGCTCCACACTAACTACAAAATACATGAATCATTAAAAATCCTCAAAGCCTCCATTTGGTCTTTTGTGAAACAGGGACAATTCTCAGTAAGCAGTGTCTTAATATAAAGTGGATTAAAATTTATATGGAAGTATACAGATTAATGCATCATGCTTCAGTGATGCTCAACAAATGGTGATGAGGATTTTTACAAAGAGCCAAGAAACTCCTATTGTCTGCCTTGTTTCAGGATGTTAGACAGAGAACCTTGGTATGAAGGTTAATGGCCAGTTTGACAGGATCTAGAAACATTTGAGTATGTGTATCAAATAATACCGATGGGGGATTATCTGGATTTCATAGATTGATGTAGGAAGACCCATCATAGCTGTGAGTGGAACCACTGCCTGGGCTGGGTATTCCAATCCGTATGAGATGGAGAAAGTGAGCTGAGCACTGCTTCGCCTTCATCTCTTCTGACTGCAGACACATGAGGGCAAGCTGCTTCAAGGCCCTGTCACCATTATGTAGATCAAACTAAACTCTTCTTCCTTTAAGTTGCTCTGGCCCAAGTGTTCTAACACAGCAACAAGAAAAGAAGTGAAGACACTTGGTTTTATAGTTACACGGACCCTGGGTGCACGTCAGGCTCTGTCTATTACTAACTGTGTGACTTGGGGAAGTTACTGAAGCTCTCTGGCACTAGTTTCTTGTTTTGTGACAGAAAACATTTACCAGCTCCTTTGAGATGCTTTATGTTTACAGAATAAGGATAAATAAAGTTTGCAAAGTCCTTGGTACATGAATCTGTTGCTATCCCTCTCATTTTAAAGTCAAATCACCTTCCTTTAGCCCCAGTCTCAGGAAGCAGTTGGTCTAATATCAGTCTTAATGTATTACAATGAATTCTAATTCCTCTCACATCAGTGATGTGATGTTTCAGGATAATTTATTAGCTGGAAGAAAAATATTCCCCAGAGATTAGATTGTAAACATTTTTAGAAAACATTTTTAAGTCTTTTCACCCAAAAGCTATTTGGTCAGAACCTGTCCCCTTATGGACCAACCAGCTCAAGCTGCCTCTTCACAGAGTAAGATGCTGGCAGCCTAGGGAAGTAACAGTGATGACACAACAGAATGCCAGCAGCAAGAAAGAGAAATGAGTTTGAAGACTTTTTTTAAGCAAAACTATTTTTTAAAATAAGAATTGTTCCTTCTAGAGGTATCTGAGGGCATCACAATGCTGAACCCAGTTTTCTCTGCTGCCAGGGCAGAAAATGTTCCATTACCCTCCATTTCCACAAAAGACAGGGACTCTGGACCTAATCTCCTTACAAAGGATTTAGAGTAAGTACAAGAAAGATGATGGCAATAGCAGATCTAGCAGATTTCTATGACAGATTTCCTGTCTTCTTTTATAGGTCTCCCTGAATCATGATTCAAGCACATTGGCCCTGTGTCTGTACTTCTCTCAGCTTCATTCATTCACTCAAAGCACAATTAGGAAGTACTTGACTGCTCTAAGCTTTGTGACTGGTCCAAGATAAACAATAATCAAATTGGCATGGTCTCCACCTTGGAAATTTATGGCCCAACCTAAGTACATAGAACATGCAGGGTCTTTAGGAGATGAAGCCTGGAGGGATGTGATCATTTCCCTATATGAAAACACTGGAACTTTTAAAAACACAGTGTGTACTGTGGTAATAATTCAAAATTTCTCAATATGTCATTCACTTCTCTCCAAAGATCTTACCTGCTTTTCCAGTCTTAACTCTCAACCTTCTGTCAACCACCCACAATTCCCTAAATATGCCTTTGTCAAGAAGCAATTTCTGAACCTCGTGTTTGGGATCACGCCGTTTCTTCTATTTGGAATACTCAGCTCCCCATCATCCCTGAGTCTGAATAGGGAGATTGGGCACTCTTGTGGAACAATAAGTGTATTGGTAGTTTCCTGTATCAGTATGCCTCATAGATATTGAGCTCTCACAAGATGAAAGCATGTAATATCATTGTAGTCTAGTTGGCTAACAAATACTCATAAAATATGATACTTTCGTGAGTTATTAGAAGAAGGGAGGAAGGGAAGGAGAGAGGGAGGGAGGGAAAGGAAGAACGAAGGAAAGAAAACAGGATGGGGGAAGGGAAGAAGGATTGAAGGAAAGAAGGGAAGGAGGGAGAGAGATGGGGAAAGGAGAGACTCTGATAATAGGATAGTGTTTTTCAAGCCTCAGCACTGTTTCTTTCCTGCATAGCTCTTCCTGCTATGTCTACTTCCATCTTGTAACCTCTGACAGAGATGGAAACAAAAATAAAATCTTCTTGAGTCAGGAAGTTTAAGACAAACCAAAGAGTGACTTTTATTACTAGCAGGTACCAGACAAATGACCTGGGCTA
>CAJQZJ010022102.1:0-10468 GCA_907164525.1 Lophiomys imhausi | reverse complement strand
CAGGGATTATGAAGGACTTACCTACCCTGTCTTGGCAGAGCTAGGCTTTCGACTTCCCTGCTACCAAGTTTTGTCCTTTTTGGACAGCAGTCTGTCTGCAGTTGAAGCAAGGAGTTTTTACATGCCAAGAGATAGGCTTGCCACTAATTCAACCATCTCACACTGGAGATTCTTCGATGCTTATCTTCTACTTGGAGTAGAATAGGGGGTGCTGCCAGGAGCTGATATGTCATGATATCAAAAAAAAAAAATCTTAATGTAAGACCACATCTTTGAATGCCATATTCTGCAGATCTCTTGGGGTTTTTGAAGATGCCCTATCTATCTCTTGTATTTAGATAAGCAAATGTTGCTTGTCTCTTAACAACTTGATTACTGAGTAGCTTAGAGAATATCTGTGATAGACTCTCATAGTAGCTAACAAGGTGACATGCATGCATGACTAGGAGTTTACACAATGCCCCAGCCAGAACCTCAGTAAAGCCTGGAAGTTCAGCTTCTGCCTGCAAACTCCTTAGGACATCTAAACAGCTGAGAACAGAAGGACTGAACATAAAAGGATTGTACTAACATTTTTAACCATTTTTCCATTCTGGTTCGGGCCCCAAACAGGTTTACTATGACCCAAATCAGCAGGAAGTCATTTTAAGAGAGTGAGGTCCCATACCCAGAGGGTGGGGAGGGTGTTTCTCCGCCCCCCCCCCTTTTCTGGTTATTTGAAGGACAACTGAAAACTCTGGTATTTAGGGGAAGAGATTACAAGTTGTTAAATGGTCCTGTTTAATGGGTTTTGGAGGTTAGACCCAGGGTATTCCTTCTTTCCCTTTTCTGTATCCTTCTTTATCTCCTATGTAGGAATGCACGGACTTGAGAAAAATTGAGACATAGACATAGCACAGGAAGGACCAAGAAGAAGGGTCAGATTATTGAATATGCCCTTATACCTTTGTATATTGATACAAAATTAGTAGTATATTTGGCTAAAGTGGTATTGACCATTGTTTATTGTGCAAAAATAAGATTGTATTGGACTACATCGGTATTGATATTTGTATATTGATACAAAATTAAGATTATAGTTGGCCACAATGGTATTGACCCTTGTATATGGACGCAATATTAAGATTGTATTGGGCCACATAGGCATTGATCTTTGTATATTGATACAAAATTAAGAGTATATTTAGCCACATTTGAATAGATCTTTGTATATTGATACAAAATTAAAGGTAATGCTTCCTAATGGTATTGTACCTAGAGATACTTAAAAATGAAATGTGAAGCTCTGGCCTCTTGATACCAACCGTCTTAAATTGTTTAGGATAGTTATGAAAACAGTTTTATGGTTGGGGCTCACCACAACATGAGGAAGTGTGCTAACAGGTGGCAACATTAGGAAGATTGAGAACCAGTGATTAGGGAATCATTTACAATGGTTCAGTCAGATGAGATGAGCGACTCATAGCTGGACTGCCAGACAGAGTGGGAGGACACTGTCAGTAGGGGCCCCACTTTCTCTGCCATACAGAGAGCTCACCTTGACCTCCAGACTCACAGTGGACACCTGGGCTCACTGCTTTCTTTATGACACAGTCTCCTGTTTTTAAAGGAAACTGTGCTCTGTGGAAAAGCTGAAACTCTTATTTCCCCAAACGATTAAGAACATGTATACAGTATTACAGTTAATTAATGGTGTTACTTGTTAAAATCAGTGGCTCCTTTCTGCTTAATTTTATTTAACATTGTTATTTATCTATAATAACTGTTTATATGGAACCCAGTACACTTTCACATAAATATATTCTTCCTAAAAGCAGTTGACTTTCCTCCTACTTGGGATGGGCTTGGCCAGAATAACAGAAGCTGAGCGACCCAGCAGTGGACTAGTGTGTGTTCAAAATGGTTGCATACAAGTTTGTCTATGGGAAAGTAGTTATCTGTAGAGGCAAATATGGTTTTATGGATCTATTTGTCCAAAGAACATATTTCAGGGTGAAAAATTTAAATGTCTTTAACAACAAATTTAATACCGAATAGGTTTATGGTGCTTACCCTAAACCAGACATTGCTATAAGCCTGCCCTGCTCCAGTACCAACTGTGCACTTCACATTATATATCCTATTTTATAAATGAAGTAAACAGCTGATATATGGTATTCTAGTTAGCTTTCTATTGTTGTAATGAAACACTATGACCAAAAGAAATGCAAGGGGAGAGGTTTATTTCATACTATACCTCTCAGGTCACACCCATCACTGAGGGACGTCAAGGCAAGAATGTGGAGGCAGGAACTGTTGCAGACACCATGGAAGAATGCTGATTACTTGCTTGCTCTTCATGGCTTACCCTGCTTGCTTTCTTATACAACCTTGGATCACCGGTGTAGGGGGTAGCACTGCTCCCACTGAACTAGGACCTCCCTCATCAACCATTAATCAAGAAAATGCCCCATAGACTTGCAGACAGGCAATCTAATGGAGACATTTTCTCAATTGGGGTTCCTCTTCCATACTAAATCTATCTGTATCAAACTGACAAAAAACTAACTAGGACAGGTAGATTATGTAATGAGCCTAGTATCACACTCCAAATCACTATTTGGTCTTAGGCTCTCCAGCCACTGTCTGAACTCTAAACTATATTTTATGTGCTTCTCAGTAGATGTGGATGGACATGAGGTGTCTTCTAACACATCACTCAAATAAATGTAATTTATAATTTTAACATATTAGTATATAAAGATAAACATATTTATTTATAAATGTTCCATGCTACCACCCAAAAATATGTCTGTGGTCAGGAGTAGTAGTATACCACCAAATGTAACTTCTGATACACCTATTCTTAATAAAAACACATAGATAAGAGTTGATAAGATTTTCAAGCAGTGATGTTTCTAACTCACATGCAAGTTTTGGTTACATTTTTGTGAGAGAATAGTTTTCTTGCTGAAAGCTAGAAAACACAAGGATTTTGCTCACAGTACAGAAGAATAGTTAGACCTGGCAGCTATGTGAAAAGGCTAATATCCAGAGCATCATAGAGGTTGTTGCCCTTTTGTCCTGGCCATAGGACCCTCATGTTTCAGGCGGTCAGACTCCTGCTCCTTTGTGACAGGATGTCCACTTTCCCTCAGCTGTGTTAGGACCTGTCCCTGCTGCTGCAGCCTCTGGTAGTACATTTCTTCTGCTTCTGCTTTAGAGTGTGTAGATAAGGTTTTATGGACTTTGAAAGAGCATGGTGTTTCTAAAACAATTCTTAGAAATGAGCAGCTTTTTAAGTAGTGAAGGAAAGGACACTACAGTGGAATTTCTATGTTAAAATCAGTCCTTATGTTTTTAACTTTTTTTTTTCCAGACCAGGTTTCACAACTGCTGAAATTGAACCCATGGGAGTCTTCCAATTTTCCCCTAGTTCCAGAAATATCACAGTGTCAGAAGATGCACAGATGATCCGAATACGTGTGCAAAGACTGTTTGGGTTTCACAGTGATCTGATTAAAATATCCTATGAGACGACTGCAGGAAGTGCCAAGCCTCTGGAAGACTTCGAGCCTGTTCAGAGTGGGGAAGTGTCTTTTCAGAGATTCCGAGCTGAGGTTGATTTTGAGATAACTATTATTAATGACCAGCTTCCTGAACCAGAAGAAACTTTTTACATAAATCTTACTTCAGTAGAAACTAGGGGACTAGGAATGGGTGATGTGAATTGGAAACCTCGCCTAAATAGAGATCTCAGTGTCGCAGTGGTCACCATCCTGGACGATGATGACCTAGCTGGAGTGGGTGTTTCTGTCCCTATGACAGCAGTGACTGTGGCAGTTGACAGCACTCTCCTTGCTGTGGAAACTGGTTCCACCACAAACCCTAACACAAGCAAGGTAACTGCCATGCCGTACACCACCGAGGTGTTTGCTCCTCTTACAGGGACAGCAGGTGTGCCTGCTACGCCTGAGAAACTTGTCACTGCCTCTAGTGCCATGTCGGAGAAGCCTGACTTGGTCCAGGGAACTACTCATGTGGCAGTCAATGGAATACTCAGTCTTGGACCACCCGTTGTTTATATAGCAGAGGAAATGAAGAACGGCACACTCAGTACTGCAGAAATGCTTATCCAGAGGATGGGTGGGTTTGCAGGCAATATCAGCATAATGGTTAGGACGTTTGGTGGAAGATGTGCTCAGAAGGAACCCAGTGTGTGGCCCGTTCAGGATATCTACGGAGTTGGCAACCTAACATGGGCTGTCGAAGGAGAAGACTTTGAAGAACAAACTTTCACCCTCACATTTCTAGATGGGGAAAGAGAACATAAAATAGCAGTTCAGATTCTAGATGATGATGAGCCTGAGGGGCCGGAATTCTTCTATGTGTTTCTCACAGACCCTCAAGGAGGAGCACAGATTGTGAGAGGGAAGGACGACACTGGGTTTTCAGCCTTTGCTGTAGTCATTATCACAGGTAATGGCAATACGCTGATGGAGATGTTGCACCAACTTTTACAATATAGTGTAATTCAGATGATCAGTCTGTCTGGAGCTGGAGAGATGGCTCAGTGGTTAAGAGCATGGACTACTCTTCCAAAGGACCTGGTTTCAAATCCCAGCACCCACATGGCAGTGCACAGCTGTCTAATTGTGGTAGCGCATGCCTTTCATCCCAACAGGATCAAGAAGCAGAGGCAAGCGAATCTCTGTGAGTTCAAGGCTAGCCTGATCTACAAAGTGAGTCTAAGACAGTTAAGGATACAAAGAGAAACCCTGCCCCCCCCAAAAAAAAAATCTGTCTGAACTTCCATTTCAGATAGTTATTTGAGTCACTCATAATAATTCATTAAAAATTGTCTTCCATGAGGATGAATGTGGTGGTGCGTATGTTTAATTGCAGTACTCAGGAGGCAGAGGCAGTCAGATCCCTCGGAGCTTAAGACCAACCTGATCTACATAGTGAGTTCCAGACCAGCCAGGGAAACATAGTAAGACCCTGTCTAAATAATAGCAATGAAAACAGTGACAACAACAATGACAAGAAATAAATGTCCTCCTAAAGTAATGAACCCATAACATGAGTTCATGTTGTTTTTAGGTCAGACTACAATTTAATGTATTATAGATGTTACATAGATAAGAGTCAGGTGCATTATCTGTAAATCTCTAGTTTCTCTTCTGTAGTTTTACAATATAGAGAAAAATCCTTAAGTACACATTATTTTCTTTTAAAAAAATGCTGTTTTTAATATCCGAACAAATGATTGTTTATCTTGTTTGGAAATCTTTTTCTAAAATTTTGATCCACCTTCAGTAATCAGTCTTAAAGTAAAGATGTCATTGTCAAGAAATCCTCTACATAAGTTGTGAATTAGATTAAAATTAGTAACTTTTGCTCTTTTTGACCCTCCACAATTGATATAATCATTGTTCTAGTTGGATACACACACATGAATATTTTAATACATATACTGTGTATGTTTGTGAGTATGTATGATTACATGTGAATGCATATGTAAATACATGCATACAAATACACAAACCCTATATATTTATATTACAATAGTTTGAATTTTTCTACTGTTTTTGTTCTAATGCAACTGATAATGTCATTGTATTGTTCTCTCTATCCCCTCTATCCATGTGTCTATATCCTATTTGCACATATACACATATATAAAACAACAGCTTACATTTTAAGTTATTTTAGGAGTTCCTCACACACTTGGAGTTTACTTCAGAAATAATGCTATATACAATTGCATAGAATAAATCAGCTCGTCAATAACTAAAGTAGTAATGAGGCCATTTCTTGCTTACATTTTATGACTATTATCTATTTTAATATACATGGATGGTGATTTGTGGATAAATTGTTGAATAATTACATCAAGCTAATTAATACATCCATCGTCTCAAATATTAGTGTTTCTGTGGTGAGACCCTTTGAGGTTTACCCTTAGCAATCTCAGAGTGTACAATATTATGGTATTAATTACTCACGTGATATATACTACATCTCAGGACTTACTGTTAGCACATGATGCTTGTTCATATGGATATTACTTTAACCATCCAGTAATAACATTGTAGTAACTTCCTTTATGCTGTTTTTCCTATTTATATTACCCTACAAATTTTCACTAATTATAATTAACATCATTTCCTACTTTAACAGTTTATTGGGAGCATTGTAAATTTTGATTCATTTCTGCAAGTTTTTTACATTGGCTTAATGCAACTTGTATATTTATATTAAAATTAGATTGGAATTAAGCACTGCCCTCACATTCGATGGTTTAAATATTTTATTATAACTATTCAGATATGACAACGGCTGACAGCAAAAATATCTAGCAATTAGTTTGGCCTACATCAGGCCAGTGAAAATAAAAATGGAAGTTCCTTGTTATTCTAAACAGTCCTCCCTTAGTTACTGTACAATGGAGAGACCTTGAATTCTGGTTAGGTGTTGATAGAGGGTTCTTTGGTGATAAGGATCACAGTTATTGTATGATCAGGATGATATCTGGCGTGAAACTGCTTCTACATTTATCAAGCAATATGACACACCAGAGCCTGCTGAAATGTCAGCTCTGTGCCTCTCAAGTGTCTGCACAGTGTGAGACTCTCTGGCATATGTGAGGATGTAACAGACTCCTCGACATACCTGTCTGTCAGTATCATGTGATGTGGCATACCTGATGTTATCACCGGTCATGCTCACATGGCCACACTCTCTGAAGGTTCTTTATTCTTGGATTCTGTTCACGTTCCCAGCTTGTCTTTCATACACCTGGCTGTTTCCCTTAATATTTCTGTTTTAACTAGGCCATTATCTTTATCGATTCCTCTATCCTCAACCGATCTTTGCAATCTTTTCACATTTAGGTGTCAGAAACCACTTTAAAGTAAACCAGGTACTAAACAGCATATCTAGTTTTGGTTTTGATCACTGGTACATTAGAAATCTAGAATCACTTCATTAGAAATGTGGCTCAAATTTATTGTAGATGTGACAAGAGAATTTTAATTAGACCCTGGTCAGTTGCTGTTGCTCTGCAAAAGAAAACAGGAAATTATTAACTGCCAGGAAAGAACAGAAGGAAAGCTGGAGAGGGAACACTTGTTACCATAGAGGAAAATGTAGCATTGTATTCTAGTGCTAAGTTCAGCACTGATTATAGTGATTAATTGATGAAACTGAGGATTGTCAATCTAGATGACAAAACCACACAAGAGGAGTGAGGACAAATGTGCCTATCACATGCATGCCTATGATACATGGTGTCCACATTTTCTTACACTTCAGAGCTGGGAGATAGACCTCCTGGTTACTAGTATCTCTCTCTAAGCAGTACATTTACATAGTTTTTCATCTCAGTAACTTACCCCAATATTTACTTCTAGAAATCATGTCTTTTTAGATCCTCACAAGTTAGGTTTCTGTGTGGCTGATACAGATTGGTTTTGATGCTGATTGCTTTAGTCTCATTCTATGACAGAGGTTATCAATCTGTGGGTTGTGACTCCCTTGGCAAACACCTGTCTCCAAAAATATTTACATTATAATTCATAACAGTAGCAAAATTACAGCTATGAAGTAGCAACAAAAATCGTTTTATGGTTGAGGGTCACCACAACATGAGGAACTAACTGTATTAAAGGGCCGTGGCATTAGGAAGGTTGAGAATCACTACTGTAAGATTACTTTGAAAGACTGGGAGACTCAGCACGAGACAACACGTACAACAGTTTAGACCCCAGCCTAATCCTCCACATCCACGCATGTGCTGGTTGGACATGAAGTAACTGTGTCACCACACTATAGACCACAGGTTAGACCCTGCTTGTGTTTCTGTGAGTGTGTGTGTGTGGGTGTGTGTGACTGTGTGTAAATGTATGTATGTGTGTGAAACTGTATGGGGGTGTGTGTGTGAGAGAGTGAGTGTTTGTGACTGTGTGTGAGTGTGTGCATATATTTGTGAGTGTGTATGTGTGAGTATATGTGTGAGAGAGTGTAAGTGTGCATGTGTGTGCATGTGTAATGGTTCCAGTAACCACCAAGGAGCCTCTAATATTCAGATGCTCAGGATTTGCCTAATCACTTTCTCTTTTTGTCCTGGGGCAGATAATCGTGTGACACAGACTGTTTACATACTAAAAAGGAAAGTGACTTAATTACATAGACCATTCACTTGACAAATATTTATTTATTAAAGGCTTGTCACAAACAGGCACTCTCTTTGTGCTGGGAGCACAGCAGAGCAGGAAACGAGCTGCTGCTCTGCTGGGCACGCATAGACTTGGAGCTAGCAAGCAGGTAGCACGCCGACTGCTGTCAAGTGTGCTGTGGAGTCTTGTTAGAACATCATGTGTCCAGCCTCGTCATGAGGACTTTTGCCTTGTCTCATTGTATCTTGTTTTGTCGTGTTTGGCGCTCATTTCTTGGAGGCCTGCTTTTTTCTGAAGAAGAAATAGAGAGGAGTGGATCTTGGGGAGAAGGGGGAGAGGTGAGGTTGGGGGCAGCTAGGAAGAATAGAGAAAGAGAAAACTCTGGTCAGGATGTATTGCATGACATAAGAATATTTTCAATAAATAAATTAATTAAAAGTTGGAAAACAGAAATCCTGAACATGCACCAAGGGGTCAAGGATGTCAAGTTTGCTTCTTCTGGGCTCACTTCTCAACTTGTTATCTGCTTTGGTGTAATAATCTGGGAATATTTTTTAGAAAAAAACTTATTAAAAATTATAGCTCCCACCTCCCTCTTGGGAATTTCTCATTTATACTGTCTGGGCTATCAAGATTATTGTGGCACGGGAGGGCTTATAAATTCGTATGTGTATTATAACCGCCCCCTCCCCCATTTTCCTTTCCAGGGAGTGACCTCCACAATGGCATCATAGGCTTCAGTGAGGAGTCCCAAGGAGGCCTGGAACTGAGGGGAGGGGCTGATAAGAGCAGACAGCACCTGGTTGTCACAAGGCAGCCAAACAGGTAGGTAGGTGTGTGCGTGTGTGTGTGGGTACATGTGTGCGTGTGTGTACAGATATAACATCAAGATATAAATCTTGAAATTCTGTATAGAACTTAAGACTCATACAGAATAATGAAAGCAAGGTGAATATGCTCATAGAGCTAGACTGCAAGCTAGCTTGCCACTATTAATATACATTCTTTTAATTAGCAAATGTATTTCCTATTATTACATGTATGTGGGATGGTTATGTGTGGGTCAGAAGATAATTTTCAGTAGTCACTTTTCTACTCCCATGGTCTTAGGGATTAAACTTGGGTTGTCAGGCTAGGATGGCCAGTACTGTTACTGGGCAAACCACCTCACTAGCCCAGAGATGCTGTCATTCTCAATCTATTGCTTAACACACTGGGTTTTTAACCATAACATACCAGTGTCTAGAATGTTTTACATGTCATCCAAATGAATGTCAGATGATTTAGGCCATCACTTCATCACGATAAGCAATCTGTAATGACTGTTTATGTGGCCACCGAGTTCCAAGGGAGACTGGAGCATCAAAGCTTTCATTGCAGCCTAATTCTGTAGTGGCATTACATGCTATGTATATACACATATGTGTGGATTAAAACCTCCATTTGGGACCTATTCTGTAAAAATGTAGGATATCTTCTAACCGAAAGATTAAATGTTGTAATTATATCTGTTTTTAGGAGTATTGTCTTCCTCTAGAGAAATTATTGTTAAAAGACAAATATTACCCATTAATTTGAGGTCAGAGGTTCTTTCTACTGTTTGCATATTTTGTTACATTGGACAGAATGAATTTTACTTAGCATTCCTCCTTGAGTGTCAATTCATCACCAAACAGTGCATAGTGAAGGAATACTATGGAGACTGTGAGTTTTAGTTTTCTTATTTGCTGCAAGAAGTACTGCACACTTTCAGCATTATCATTCATACAGCAAGTGCTGCTGCTCTGTGGCAGAACAGGGACAGTTTCCTGCCAGGCACTGTGTGTCACTCTGTCTCTACATTTCATGAGTTTGTTTTGTGCACAGGGCCTTTGAAGATGTCCAAGTCTTTTGGCGAGTCACACTTAACCAAACAGCCACCATTCTGCAGGAAGACGGGCTAAACCTAACAGATGAACTGCGGTTTGTGGCAGGAGTCACCACTTGCACAGTGGGCCAAACACAATGCTTCATCCACCTTGAACTCAATCCAAAGAAGGTAAGTGCTATAAGCTACTAACCATTTCTTCAGAAATACTCACCAAGGAGCATTGTGTTTGAAACTTACACATTATATGTCAATTATCTCTTTCCATAAGGTCTAAACCTCTTTATTAGACCAAATATTTAGATGTAAAATTTATGCCATCATAAATTTTTTGCTAAGAGTATTTCTATTTCTTGCCATTTCTATGGTACATTTGGCTCAACCACTTGCTTTCGTCAGTCAAATTAGTATTGCTAACTAGTCCAACTATTTTTTTTTTTTT
>CAJQZJ010022101.1:707-17139 GCA_907164525.1 Lophiomys imhausi | reverse complement strand
AAAGATAGACACTGCCTCAGAGTAAAGGGCTGGGAAAAGGTTTTCCAAGCAAATGGACCCAGGAAGCAAGCTGGAGTAGCCATCCTAATATCAAACAAAACAGACTTCCAACTGAAGTTAATGAAGAAAGACAAAGAAGGGCACTATATACTCATTAAAGGGAATATTCATCAAGAGGAAATTTCAATACTGAACATCTATGCCCCAAATACAAAGGCACCTACTTTCGTAAAAGAAACACTTCTAAAACTTAAAGCGCACGTCGATCACAACACATTAGTAGTGGGAGACTTCAACACCCCACTCACAACAAAGGACAGATCATCAAGACAGAAGACAAACAGAGAAATATTGAGTCTAACAGAGATCATGAAACAAATGGACCTAACAGATATCTACAGAACGTTTCACCCAAACACAAAGGAATACACCTTTTTCTCAGCACCCCACGGAACCTTCTCCAAAATCGACCACATAATTGGTCACAAGGATAGTCTCAGTAGATACAAGAAAATTGAAATAACACCTTGTATCTTATCAGACCACCACGGAATAAAGCTGGTCTTCAACAGTAAAAGAATCAACAGAAAGCCTACACACACATGGAAATTGAACAGCTCCTTACTAGATGACCACTGGGTCAGAGAAGAAATAAGGAAGGAAATCAAAGACTTCTTAAAATCCAACGACAATGAAGACACAACATACCCAAACCTATGGGATACATTGAAAGCTGTGCTACGAGGAAAGTTCATAGCACTAAGTGCTTTCAAAAAGAAAATTGTGACAGCTCATATTAGTGAACTAACAGCTAAGCTGGGTGAATTGGAAAAAAAAGAAACAAACACTCCCAAGAAGAGCAGAAGACAGGAAATCATCAAACTTAGAGCTGAAATCAACAACTTAGAATCAAAAAGAACTATACAAAGAATCAATGAAACCAAGAGTTGGTTCTTTGAGAAAATCAACAAAATAGACAGACCCCTAGCCAAATTAACTAAAAGGCAAAGGGAAAGAACACAAATCAACAAAATCAGAAATGAAAAGGGAGAAATAACAACAGACATTGAGGAGATCCAGAAAATATTCGGACATTACTTTAAAAATCTATATTCCACTAAATTTGAAAACCTAAGCGAAATGGACAATTTCCTCGATAAATTCCACCTACCAAAACTAAATCAAACTCAGATTAACAGCTTAAACAGCCCAATAACACCTAAGGAAATAGAAACAGTCATTAATAATCTCCCAACCAAAAAAAGCCCAGGGCCAGATGGCTTTAGCACGGAATTCTACCGGACCTTCAAAGAGGAACTAACACCATTACTTTTCAAACTCTTCCACCACATAGAAACAGAAAGATCACTGCCAAACTCATTCTATGAGGCCACTGTCATTCTGATTCCTAAACCACACAAAGACCCAACAAAGAAAGAGAACTTCAGACCAATCTCCCTCATGAACATAGATGCAAAAATACTTAATAAAATACTAGCAAACCGAATTCAAGAACACATCAAAAGCATCATACACCATGATCAAGTAGGCTTCATCCCTGGAATGCAGGGATGGTTCAATATACGAAAGTCTATCAATGTAATTCACCACATAAACAATATGAAAGAAAAAAACCACATGATAATCTCGCTAGATGCAGAAAAAGCATTTGACAAAATCCAACACCCCTTCATGCTAAAAGTTCTTGAGAGAACGGGCATACAAGGACCATACCTAGAAATAATAAAGGCAATATACAGCAAGCCAGTAGCCAACATCAAATTAAATGGAGAGAAGCTTGAAGCATTTCCTCTAAACTCAGGGACAAGACAAGGATGTCCACTTTCACCATATCTCTTCAATATAGTACTTGAAGTCCTTGCTAGAGCAATAAGACAACTAAAGGAGATCAAAGGGATAAAAATTGGAAATGAAGAAGTCAAATTATCCCTATTCGCAGATGATATGTTAGTATACATAAGCGACCCCAAAAACTCCACCAAAGAACTCTTACAGCTGATAAACAACTTCAGCAAGGTGGCTGGATACAAAATTAACTCAAAAAAATCAGAAGCCCTTCTTTATACAACAAACAAATATACCGAAAAAGAAATAAGGGAAACAACCCCCTTCACAATAGCCACAAACAACATAAAATACCTGGGAGTAACTCTAACCAAGCATGTAAAGGACCTATATAACAAGAACTTCAAGCCCCTGAAGAAAGAAATGGAAGAGGCCTTTAGAAGATGGAAAGAGCTCCCATGCTCATGGATAGGTAGGATCAACATAATAAAAATGGCTATCCTACCAAAAGCAATATATAGATTTAATGCAATTCCTATCAAAATACCAACACAATTCTTTATAGACCTGGAAAAAGCTAGTCTCAACTTCATATGGAACAACAAAAAGCCCAGAATAGCTAAATCAATCTTGTCCAATGAAAAAACATCTGGAGGTATCACCATCCCAGATTTCAAGCTGTACTACAGAGCAACAGTAATAAAAACAGCATGGTACTGGTATAGAAACAGACCAGTGGATCAATGGAATCGAATTGAAGACCCAAACATGGATCCACACACCTATGGCCAACTAATCTTTGACAAAGAAGCCAAAAACGCACAATGGAAGAAGGACAGCATCTTCAACAAATGGTGCTGGTCCAACTGGATGTCCACTTGCAAAAGAATGAAATTAGACCCATTCCTATCACCTTGTACAAAACTTAATTCCAAGTGGATCAAAGACCTTAACATAAGGCCAGCCACACTAAAGATACTAGAAGAAAAAGTAGGAGAAACCCTCGAACTCATTGGCACAGGTGACAACTTCCTGAACAGAACACCAACAGCTCAGGACCTGAGATCAACAATCAATAAATGGGACCTCATGAAACTGAAAAGTTTCTGTAAAGCAAAGGATACTGTCATTAGAACAAAACGGCAACCAACAGACTGGGAGAAAATCTTCACCAACCCCACATCTGATAGAGGGCTATTATCTAAAATCTACAAAGAACTCAGGAAACTAAATGCCAAGAAACCAAATAATCCAATCAAAAAATGGGAGATGGAGCTAAATAGAGAATTCACAAAGGAGGAATCCCTAAGGGCTGAGAGACACCTGAAGAAATGTTCAACATCCTTAATCATCAGAGAAATGCAACTCAAGACGACCCTGAGATTCCACCTAACACCTGTTAGAATGGCTAAAATAAAGTGCTCAAATGATAGCGCATGCTGGCGAGGGTGTGGAGAAAGGGGTACCCTACTCCATTGCTGGTGGGAGTGCAGGCTTGTGCAACCACTATGGAGGTCTGTCTGGCGATATCTTAGAAATCTAGGAATAACCTTGCCTCAAGACCCAGCCATACCACTTCTGGGTATACACCCAAAGGACCTATCACGGAGACATAGGGAAGTCTCCTCATCTATGTTCATAGCAGCCTTATTTGTAATAGCTAGAAATTGGAAACAACCCAGATGTCCCTCAACTGAAGAATGGATTAAAAAATTGTGGTACATCTATACAATGGAATATTACTCAGCTATCAGAAACAATGAAATCATGCAATTTGCAACCAAATGGATGGATCTAGAGGAGCTCATCCTGAGTGAGCTAACCCAGTCTCAGAAGGATGCACATGGCATCTATTCACTTATAGTAGGATTTTAACTATATCGTACAGGATATCTGTACTACAACCAACACATCAAAAGGAACAAGGACATAATTTTTTTTTTTTTTATCTTTTTATTTTTCCTTCTTTTTTTCTTTTTTTCTCTTTCCTTTTCCCTTCTCTCTTTCCTATCTTCTTTTGTTGATAGTCTTTGTTTTTGTGGGTTTGTGTGTTTGTTGGTCTTTTTTTTTAGTATTCCCCCAGTAGCAATGAGACACTAGTCACTGGCAGTACTGCCTCTTAGGCCCCCGGTGAATGAAGAGGCGCTTGGCCCTCATATGACTCCTGATCTGTGGTGAGAGACTGTTAGGCAGGGACACTCCACCCCAGAGGAACAAGACGGAAGGGTCAGGGGGTAGAGCATGGGAGGGTGGGGCTAGGAAGTGGGGAAAGAGGACAATATGATAAGGATGTAACCTGAAGCAACAAACAAATAAATTTATCAACTAAAAAAAAAAAAAAAAAAAAGAAAAGAAAAAAAAAGGGCAGGGGGCAGGGCTGAAACACTGTGAATGGAACAGAGGATACAGCCATTCGGCCTGGATTTGCAGACCTCCAGGTGTAGAGAAGTCGTGGAGCTAAGGTAAAATTCATGAGAATTGTGGTATTGGCCCATGCCTTTGACTTCAGCGGAAACGGTGGGGGGGGGGGGGGGGTGGGGTGGGGTGGGTGTGTGGGGGGGTGGGGTGTGGGGGGGGAGGGGGCACCTTTAGAGTTGGTGGTCTTATGTACTCTGGAGTCATACGGAGCGGGGTGGTGAGGGTGCATACTCTTGGTCCCACCATTCAAGAAGAGTACACCCTTGATCCCAGCTCCCAACACACTGGAGACAGAAACAGGCAGATCCCGGAGCTCAGGGTCAGCCTGATGCAGGGCAAACTCTAAATAGAGAAAGACTTCGATCCAGGAGTGGTGGAACACATCTTTGATCCCTTCAGATGAGAAACACAAGTTCCTGTTCCCAATAATTAGAGTTCAGAGACACACACATGGGATTTGGAGGGACCTAGGTTTGGAGGCTACTTACAAAAGGCCTTCTCGATGCAGGCAGATTGTCCTTTGGGATCTCAAAATATATACACTAGAGCTGGTTTAGCTCCAAGGTGACAGAATGATTTCTTTTTTAACCCGGATTGAAAGATAACGCTTTGTATGTTGTCAGAAGGCCAAATTTGCTTCAGGAGAAGTACTACCTAGCCCCCCTCCATCCCCCCCCAGAAAAAAAAAAAAAGAGGGCAATTGTCCTAGGGTTGGGAATGGGGCAGGGCTCTGTTCTTATCGTTCCAGGAGAATCGAAGTGTCCATTAGGGGAGCCTGGGGACGGCGGACAGCGGAATCCTCAGCAGAGAGCAGAATTAGGCACCAAGGAGGATGAGTGACCCAGTTGATTCTGCCTGGCAGACTTCCTCAATAGCTGTCTCCATCGGGGGCCTGCAACCACCACTGCAATCCAGTGTCGCTGGGACCGTTCAGCTCTACACAATGCCCCGGCCGGAACCTCAGTGAAGCCTGCAAGATCAGCTTCTGCCTACAAACCCCTTAGATCATCTAAACAGCTGAGAACAGAAGGACTGAACATAAAAGGATTGTACTAACATTTTTAATCATTTTTCCCATTTGGGTTGGGGCCCCAAACAGGTCTACTACGACCCAAATCAGCAGGAAGTCACTTTAAGAGAGCGAAGTCCCATGCCCAGAGGGTGGGGGAGGGTGTTTCTCCGCCCTTCTTTTTGGTTATTCGAAGGTTAACTGAAAACTCTGTTATGTAGGGGAAGAGACTACAAGCTGATAAATGATCCTGTCTTAATGGGTTTTGGAGATTAGCCCCAGGGAATTCCTACTTTTCCTTCTCTGTATCCTTCTTCCTCTCCTATGTAGGAGTGCATGGGCTTGAGAAAAATGAGATATAGTCATAGCACAGGAAGGTCCATGAAGAAGGGGCAGATTATTGAATATGCCCTTATACCTTTGTATATTGATACAAAATTAGTAGGTTATTTGGCTAAAGTGATATTGACCATTGTTTATTGTGCAAAAATAAGATTGTATTGGATTACATCAGTATTGATCTTTGTATATTGATACAAAATTAAGATTATAGTTGGCCACAATGGTATTGACCCTTGCATATGGACATAATATTAAGATTATATTGGGCTACATAGGCATTGATCTTTGTATATTGATACATAATTAAGAGTATATTTAACCACAATTGAATAGATCTTTGTATATTGATACAAATTTAAAGATAATGCTTCCCAATGGTATCATACCTAGAGATACTTAAAAATAAAATGTGAAGCTCTGACCGCTTGATACCAACCGTCTAAAACGGTCTAGGATAGTTAAAACATACTCCTTGTCATGCAAACATGTCTCTTTGTTAGCTACTATGACAGTCTATCACAGATATTCTCTAAACTACCCAGTAATCAAGTTGCTAAGAGACAAGCAACATTTGCTTATCTAAATACAAGAGAGGGTTAGGGCATCTTCAAAAACCCCTAGAGATCTGCAGAATATGGCATTCAAAGATGTTATCTTAAATCAAGATTTTTTTTATATCGAGACATATCAGCACCTGACAGCACCCCCTATTCTACTCCAAGTAGAAGATAAGCATCGAAGAACCTCCACTGTAAGATGGTTGAATTAATGGCAAGCCTTTCTCTTGGCATGAAAAAACCCCTTGCACCAACTGCAGACAGACTGCTGTCCAAAAAGGACAAAACTTGGTAGCAGGGAAGTCGACAGCCTAACTCTGCCAAGACAGGGTAGGTAAGTCCTTCATAATCCCTGCTCTACAACAAATGTCTGTCAGAGAAACAGGACCCAAAGGCTGAAGATTGATGCTGGAATGTATGGAGAGAAAATGGGAACTGTCCAGGCAGCTACTGGTATGTTCTTTCTTAGTTTTGGAAGCTGCAGGCTCTGCACTTCCTATATAAGCAAATATATTTATCCCTCTCAGGTCTCTGAGGTGGTTGAAGAATAGACAGATAGAATCTTATAGTTAAATTTTGAACTGTTTAGGAATCAAGAGGGTGTTATAGATCTAAGAAGATACTCTTAAAAGTGTGTTACAAGATAGTATGAATGTTGAGTCACATATAGACCTTTAAACTCATGGAGTTGGGTAGATAGTAGAATGTTAAAGTCAGGGGCCAAATAGGTATAATCTGAACATTGGGAAGGTATACTGGGCCAATTTAATCTCATAAATGTGGCATATTTATATCTATTGTTCTGTATAATACTTACTGTTATAAGAGAAGGAACCAGCTGTTGGACTGAAAGGGGAAACCTCTGGAGGGAAGAGGGTGGAAGGGCGGGTTAGGAAGGGGGAATAGGGAGGGGTTTGTTACTGAGATGTAACTTGAAGAAAAAAAAATAAAGTATTTATAAAAAAAAAAAAAAAAAAAAAAAAAAAAACAGGAGGCTCATAATTCTGAGGCCAGCCTAAGCTACATAGCAAATCCAAGTCTCACAAACGCAGAAGGAAAGAGAAGAACAAGTATTTTTCTATTTGCCCAGCTTGTCTACACTGGTAGGATTCAGTGTAAATAAAGCAGAACTCCTGGCTTATAAAAGCCAATCGATAATCAACAAGTGGCACAGAAGACCATGGATTAGAGAGAGGAGGCAGAAATCGCTTCCCAGGCTGGAGATGTGGCTCAGTTGGTTGAGTGTTTGCCTAGCATGCCTGAAGCTCTGAGCTTAATCCCCAGCATGGCATAAACCAGGCAGAGTGGCACAGACCTGTCACCCTAGCACTTGGGAGGTCAAATCAAGAATCTGATGCCATCCTTGTCTATACTGAGTGTATCTGAGAGGAGTCCTGGGTAGCAAGGTAAGGCTGGAGAAGAAGGCAGTGCTGAACTGTCCTCCTCTTCCTTTATCACCTCAATGTGGCCTGCGCAACCAACATCTTCCACACCCTCTCTCTACCCGATGACCAGGAGAAAACTGCCAGGGAGGAATTGGTTGAATTCTCATGCCCTGTTAAGCTGTCAGTTTTGATGAAACAAGATACTACTGGCTTCTCCTTCCCAGCCCCATAGGCAATATGGCTTTAGAGCAGGCTTAGTGCTTGGCCCACAGAGACCTTGCTGAGTCATTCAGGAATTCCTGCTGCAGCCAGTGGAAACCTGCATCTATGGGTAGGCTAATAGGAATAGGAGATATATAACGTCACAGGTCAACTGGGAGGGTTGAAGACTAAGATTCTAAGATGAATGTTAAAATACTACTCTGCAGCCCAGGGAGAGCTGGGCCCTCTGCTGCACTTAGTGTGGACCTGCTGTCCTAAGGGGCTGGGGGTCCACCTGCTGCTGTTCCATCTCTTGGAGTTCATTGGGGCATTTCAGATTGTCTTCCTTCTCCTCATAGCTTCATTCCAAATCAGAGTCTTGAATGCTGAGTCTAACTTTTAGGTCTCAAGTCCTACCCCAAGTCTTTGCTGCAATGTAGTTTTCAGGAGGGGGGAACCTATGAAACTGGAGTAGGTGCTGGGCAAGGCAATGTACCAGCTCGCCACCCCAACCAAGCATGATTACGCCATCTCCACTCAGCCCCGGGCCTCATTCCAGCCACTCTCCTGTACTGTACATGAAGGACAGCTGAAAACCCACAATCAATTTTCCTTTGCAGCTTCTGCAATCAGGGTGTGTGTCCCCAGGCAATATTTGGTCAGGATCGGGCTGGTTTCATTTGTCCAAGGTTTGGAGGAAAAGTTCATCAAGAGAGATTGCATTCTGACTCCAAGCTCTAAGGGAAGGGCAGCCAGCATTGGCTTTGCTCATTTTTATAGCTGCCATACTAAACATGGATCTTGACATATAGTAGGCACATGGTAAATATTTATTAAGTAAACAAGTAAATGGATAAAAGTAGAATTGAGAGAGAAGCCCTTTGGCATTGTATATCAGGCACATTGTGTTTGTTTAACAAAGGCTAATAATGCTTGCTCTGCTCTAAGAGCTTCACAAATATTAACTCATTTAATTCTCATAATTGCTTGATGAGATATGTGCTATTATTAATCCCATTAAAAACACAGGCTCAGAGAAATCATGCTACTTGCCAAGATCACACAGTCATGAAGTGGTAGAGCTAGGGGTGCATGGGAATGGGCTACCCCTACTCTCTTGAGCTACCCAGAGAATTACCGGTTACCAATTTGTCCCAGGAGCACCCTGAATGCTGATCTGTAGTGAGTGCAAAGTGTGTAGGGCTTCCCTCTAACGTCCCCTCTGTCTCCTGCGCTGAGGTCTCTTCTAGTCTCCTCCAGATCATACCTGCCCAGGTGTTTTCTTCCCTGCTCCTCTTCCATCATGAATCGGCTATCTGGGCCTCTCAGATGTCCCATGAGACTCAGCAGCCGAGATGGATTCTCCAGTAGGATGTAACCGGAAGCACTATCCCAGTCTGCCTGGTTCAGAGCAGATCTGGGGAATATGGCAGCCTTGACTGCTACAGCTGTCCCCAGAAGCTATGGAGAGATCTCAGCAGCCCAGAGTATGCTGTCTCTTGATGCCCTGTAGGGCCCAACGGGCCCTTTCTCTTTGGCTGGTGTATTTGAGGGAAATGGATCCCTTGTAAAGCCAGATGGAGAGACAGCTCTGAGAAAACTCAGGGGCCCCAGGAAACACAGTGCTTTCAAATGCTCTGGAGGGCTGGCTTCTTAGAGGTAGTCAGGATAATTTGAGAAACACAACACAACACCACATGACAGGACACCACACCAGAGACTGCTGACAATCCCACAGATCACAGGGGGCTGGCTGCCTGCAAAAGCAGCAGGATGGATAAAGTAGGGACAGAGAGAATGGGCTAGGCTGTTTCTTCAGTTCTTCCCATCTATCCCCCTGCCTCTAAGCACTGTCAGCTCTTCCCTAAGCTTTGACCTCTTCTTGGGGACCAGAAAGCCCTTCTGATACCTAACTTCTGATCTCTGCTTTAAGACCATAGAAGTCTAGCCCCCTTTCTTACATAGGGGAAAATCCAACTTCATATGGAAGTGCTGCTAATGATAAAAAGTTTCCATGAGATTAGGGGTTGAAGCTTTCTGCATGTAGCAACAGCACCATGAGGAGCAGATGCTGCAGTTCTGGGCTTTTCTCTTTCTGAATCTCAAAACTACCCCCCTGCTCATCTGCGCACAGTATAGCTTTTTCTTCAACTAGTTTTTTTTTCCTCCCTCTGGTGTTTACATGAACTGGTTGAAACCATCACATGGTGACTGTGTTTATATTTTCAGAAGCACCTCCCGGGGAAGTTCTGTTTGCATAGAGGTCACCCCATCTCCTGGGCTTGGCTGCAGCCCCACACTGGGGTTTCAGTAGCAGGAGCTGAGCTGCTGCCAGGGCCCCCTCCCTCTTCACTGTTCTCTCTGTTTCCTTTCTAGGCTCTTCAGAACTCCTAGAGAGGAAGAAGAAGCAGAGTGTGGGTGTCTTAGTTAGTGAGGAAACACCATGACCAAAAGGAACTTGGGAAGGAAAGGGTTTACCTCAGCTTACAAGCTCAGATCACGATCCATCACTAAGGAAAGTCAGGACAGGAAATCAAGGTAGCAACTGAAGCAGAGGCCATAAAGGACTGCTGCTTCCTTGCTTGCTCTCCATGGCTTACTCAGCCTGCTTTCTTATAACACCCAGGACCGCCTTCCCAAGGGTGGCACCACTCACAGTGGGCAGGGCCCTCTCACATCAATCACCAACCAAGAAAATGCTCTATAGGCCAATCCTGTGGAGGTATTTCCTCCAATTAAGATTCCTTTTCCTCAGATGACCCTAGTTTGTGTCAAGTATAAAAACTAGCCAGCACACTGGGTGATGGAAGGTTCAGTGTCTTCCCACACCCTCTTTAACCCAACTTCCCAGGTCTTGGTGTCCGCTTTCTTAGAGTCTGACTGGTCCCTAGACTTGGATAGAAGAACAGATGACCCTGCCCTATGACCCTTGGGGAGCTGCTGCTAGACCAGCGAGGTTTAGGGTTAGACTGCTGTATGGTCAATTTTTTTTCACTGGGCTGATGATTCAGGAGGATCGAGACCGTGGACTCGGCAGTCAGGCAAATGAGGATAGACTCATGCCTTCTCCAACTCCTCACTGTGTGGCTCTGGATAGTATCTCTGGAGTTTGGTTTTATCATCTTGAATGAATATAGTAGCCTCCTCTGCCAGGAGGAATACCCAGCACAGAGGTATAAAGTGTTGAATGATGCTACTACTGTGGCTGATAGGTATGGCAGAAGTAACAACTGGCAGCCTTCCCATCCCTGATCCTCAGAGTGGTGTTCATCAACAGCTTTTCATTGGCACTCCCACGAGGAGCCTTTGCAGTTACTGATTCATTCCTCTTTCCCCTAGCACTCCATTTTCATGAATTGTGACACTTCAGAGACCTGGAGTCATTGTAATTACTCAGACTTTTTTTTTAAATCCTCTGTATGGTTAGTGTTAACGGCCAACTTGATGGAATATAGACTCACCAGTTAGATGGGCCTCTGGACGTGCCTAAGAGGGATTATCTTACTTGAGATAGAAGGGCTGCCCACTGTGGGTGTTACCATTTCCTAACTGCACCCTGAACCATATAAAATGGGGAAAGTGGGACAAGAACTAGTTCGAGTGTATTCATTGCTGCTTTTGATCTCGGATATGCCATGGTCAGCGGCTTCAAACTCCTGGCCATGGTGGACTGTACCTCGAACTGTGATTTCCCCTTGTGTTGCTTGTCTCAGAGTATTTATCATAGTGATGGAAAGAGAAACCAACAACCCTGTTTCACGGCATCATTGGCCCATTGAGAATTTGAGTGGCAGGAGGATGTGTTGGCTGGGGAATCTGCAGGCGATCTTCAGCCTTTGGTTAGACAGAGCGGCAATAAACCCCAGTATCTCGGTGGCTTTCTGCAGAAGAAAGGCTAAAGGGATCGAATGTTGGTGTGATAATGGGGGCCCACCGACCACAAAGGTGTCACAAGCCTCTTCTTTCTTTATCCCTGCTGAAGGCTCATCTCAGTGTTTCTCTCCCTCTCTCAAGAGAACCTCTGATCAGGCCCTTGGGCTGGAGCCTTTTCTTCTCTTGGGTCTGAGGTTGTCTGGTGGCTGCTTAGACCACTCTACCTGAGATGGGAAAACAGGAAGGTTTTGGGAAAGTGAGGCCACTTAGAATGGAAAGGAGAGGAGGGTTCTTAACGGAGAGAGGCATTAAGAACAGAGACGGGGTGTTAGAGGGCATGTGAGCCATATGAGTTCAAGTGAAGACTTAACTAGGGGGAGAGGCAAGGCTGCTTCATTGTTAACTTGGCTGGATTAAGAAGCACCCAGTGAACACCACCTTTTGGTGTCTCTGTGAGATTGTCTCCAGAAAGAACTAATTGATGGGGAAGACCTGCCCTGACTGTGGATGGTACCATCTCCTGGACTTTATGAAAAGAGGGAAAAGAAGAAATCCAGGTAACTTAGGACACAATCCAGCTAACTTCGGACATTTCCCCCTTTTCTGCTTCTCGGTATACTGAGATCTGAGCAAGCAGCTACCACACATTCTCACTGCCAGAGCCCTACCAAGCTCCATGCCTTCCCTGTCGCAATTGGACAGTATCTTTTCAAACCCAGAGCCATGACAAATCCTTTTTCCATTAACTTGTTCCTCGTCAGGTATTTGAACACTGAGATTAGAGAGGTAACAAGAATATAGGCCACACTGCACCCATGATGGAGGAGAGCCCACGCCCAGTCCACTGTGGGAAGGTGCTCCCAGGGAGCACGATATGCGACTCTTCCCGGATGATCCTTGTGAAAGCCCAAACCTTGGGAGTTAGGGTGCCCACCTTCCCAGTTCATTACAAAGTAATCAAACAATCTGTTCCTTTTTTGGCTTTTTCCAAATTTTTCAATAGTGATTTGCATTGGCTTGGTGTGTTAGGGTACTGGTGGCCAAGGAGTGTGTGTGTGTGTATGTGTGTGTTGTTCCTTTCTCCGGCAGAGAGTGGTAGTGGTTTTTTGGAAAAGCATGGTTTCAAACACTTGGGGTGAGCAGAGGGTGGACCTAGGTGAAGTCTGCAACAGAATATCCTATAAAGACGCACACAAAAAATAATCTGTGCCACTATCTTGTTTCCTTTTGTTGAGACATCTCAATTTGTAGCTCAGGCTGCCCTGGAATTCATAACAATCCTCCCTCCTAAGTAAGTACTGGGACTACAAGTGTGCATCTCCACAGAGGGCTAGAAACAATATTTGATCAAGTCCTGAAAATTCCTACCTAGGCCTGAAAGGGGATATGAAATCTGGGAAGGACTCTTAGTCCTTTTAGCTGAAGCTTGTAGGTTGCAAGGCAAGCAAGTGTTCAGATTCCTATCCTCAGCTGGCAGTGTGGATACCAGCTGTTACTTAGCTTCAAGATGTATCTTCTTCAATAAAAATCAGTTTTGTTTTGTTTTCAGGTTGGCATAGCAATGTTGTGTTAGGTCCTTTCTGGTTCTAACGTCTATAGAATCTATTTGAGACATTCTTTAAAAAATAAAATTATTGGGGTTAGAGAGATGACTCAGTGGTTAAGAGCACTGGCTGCTCTTCCAGAGGACCTGGGTTCAATTCCCAGCACCCACATGGCAGTAACTCCAATACCAGGGGACCTGACACCCCCACGCAGACATACATGCATGCAAAACACCAATGACCATAAAATAAATTTTAAAAAATGTTAAAACATTGTTTAAAAATACAATTATTATTGTTGTTGTTGTTGTTTTAATGGTGGTGGTGGTGTGTGTGCTTGCCATGAAGCACATGTAGAGGTCATAGGAGAACTTTCAGAAGCGAATGGTCCACACTCAAATTTCCAGGCTTGCATGGCATGTGTTTTCCCTTGCTGAGTCACATCTCTGGGCGTGCCTGAGGGATTTCTTCAATCAGCCATGTTACAGTGTATGAACAAGATTGGGAGCATGCAAGAAAGTGCTTGTGTTTTATGGTTCTTCTAGCAGCATACAGTTCGTCGGCTTTTCCTCAGCAGCACTAGAAAGCTTGGGCATCTCACACACTCAGTGTGTTGATGCTGCTGTTTTTCCTGTCTTCTCTATCATCTGCCTTCCTCCTAAGAGGCCTCTCTTTTGCCACAGCCTCCCCGTGGGCGTGAGCCTCTACCTGTCATGGGGCACCAGCTCTATCTTTGCAGTCAGGGCAAACTTTGTGGGAAATAATCCTCATGCCAAGTGGAAGGGTATGAGGGAAGGCAATGACTGGACCTTGACACACAATGTGAGTGCGAATGATGCTAAGAAACAGAAGACAGAGGCTACAGCCTCAACTCTGGCTTAACTTGCCACATTACTTTAGTCAGCTGACAACCTGGGAGTCTTCATCCAAAAGGGCGTAATTGCCACAACAATCATGGAGGTCTTTTTCTTCAACTATTAATAGGTGCATTAGTCAGTTTTCTGTTGCTGTGATAAAACAGCTGAGACTCAGTACTTTACAAACCAAAAAAAAAAGCTTATTTATCTCATAGTTCTAGAGATTCAAGAGCATGACACTCTCATCTATTTGGTTTTCCTGAAGCTTCTACTTACATCAAAATGTGGCAGATAATATGCGACAGGGGGAGATAGGAAGCCAAAGACCAAGGAGGGGCCATCCTTGCTCTTCTTATATCAATCCAGGAACTAACCTGTGCCCTGAAAGAGCTACACCAATCCTTTCTTAGCACAGTATCCCCAATGACCTATTCACTTCCAAGAGACCCCGTCCTTAAAGATTCTAGCAGTTCAACACCACAGCACTGGAGACCATGAGACCAACATGTGAGCCATTAGGAGACACAGCACATCTAGACATAGCAGCATATCACACCTTTTGAGAAACTAATTGAAAAAGTCAAGTCAGGTATATTTCATTTGTTAACCTCTCAGGACTTGGGAAACACCATACCTTTCCAAATTGTGTTATCCATGGTTCTGTGAGTAAGAAATAACAGTGATTTTGGCTGGAACCCTTATTACAATGCTTTTCTATTGCTTCCTGCTCCCATCCCAACACCAGCCACATCTGCTTATGCAGAGTCAGGACAAGTCCCTGTGGGAACCTGGGTAAAGGAAGGCCCGTATAACTCAGTTACTGGAACTGACTCAGTTAGGAAGGGCTCTCCAAAGAAGGTAGAGGAAGAATGGCGACTGCTGATGGTACCAGCCGATCCTTCTAATTATTAAAACCATGAAAAAAAAATCTCCATTCTTCCTTCAGGACTACAGGCAAGTGCCTGTTCTACAGGTTCTCTCCTGTCTTTGGAGAGAAGAGTCTTGCAAGTCCACCCCGTTGGCATTTTTGGTTCACTCATGCATTTCCTCTTCTCTGGCTTCTAAAGGCCACAGAAAGATTATGGCAAAGCGATAGGTGGATTGTCCTACGAAGTCCATAAGGCTGGATGCTCTATCTTTTCCTACCCAGTTGGTGGTAACTGATTTCTCTATGGAGGCTGGAGAGTGAGAAAGGGTGGGCCCCTCTCCATCTTGATCCTTATAACTTCATCCCGGCCTCATGGAGTATAGAAGAGGTGTTGGATGTCAAGATGTGTTAGCCTTCCAATCTACGGTTGGAAGAGCCTTCCCACCAGAGACCTTCTCTACAGTATTGACCATCACTTCTCCAGAGGCTATTTTCCCAACAAAGCAATACCTGCCCCACCCAAGAACACCTTTTCCTTATTTAGCCAACACCCCCTGCTTCCCATGTTACACCAGGGTCTATTTTGGCATCAAGCTGTAGAGAATAGGAAGTTAGAATCTGAGTTTTGGCAGAAACAAGACACTAACTAACTCTTGCTAATAGTTCATTTTCCAAGTTCCCAACCCTAGAAGAAGGGTAAGATTGAAAAAAAAATTTTTTTTTTAATTATCTCTCAATGCAACCCACTTGGAACATGCCCAGACCATAGAAAGCAAGGTAGAGAGACTACACATGTTCAGGACACAGGAAGGTACAGTTATGGGATGTGGGAACACCTATGGATTTGTTTTACAGAGGAAATTAGGACTTGAAGAACAGTTCCATTAAGTATCGTCAAACACTAACCGCTTTTGGTAAGGAGTCACATATGTATCTCTTGGCATCTAGAAAGAACTGTCCATAATTTACCCCAGACAGAAAGATCCAGGAACTTTAATCGTTTATAATTTACCTTACCAGTCAGCAAAAATGTCCGAACAGTTTCGGTTTTCATTGCTCTTATTTTATTTGGAACGTAAAGCAACAGAAAAGATTGCCTTCTGTGTTGTGTTTGGAAGCGGCCTCTAAGGAGCTCAGACCAGGTGACTTCAGTCTCCCTTTCCTGGCCATGGATCGTATTGAAGGTTTTCAACAATGTCTTCTCAAAATGGGCTTCATCTTATAAGACGCCTGTGTGGGAAGAACGTGTATGACATGGAGAGATGTATGCAATGTGAGATGAGAGAGGAGGGCACCACTGTGCTGGAGAAAGTGTGGATTGTAGGGTAATAAAAACAGGAAAAAATATTAGAAAAGCCTATCCAAGATGAAATAGCCCTCATTCTACCCTCTATTTCCCAAGAGATTCCAAATCCATGTCTTTTGCCTTTTGCAGAGTGTGACTCTGTTGGAAGTGGGGCATGTGGTGCCCTTCTTGTTTACCAGACCTGAATTCCTGAATTACACATTTTTTTTTTCCCTGAATGGAGCCTCTGGGGTGGATCTTCTGGTTCCAAATGTATTTCTCCCCCC
>CAJQZJ010022097.1:0-20441 GCA_907164525.1 Lophiomys imhausi | reverse complement strand
TCCTTGTTCCTCTACTTGGTACTCTCCTTCTCCTCAGATGAGGTGGGTCCTCACATATCATACTCCCTCAGATCTTGCGTCGTGTGAGGCCCAAGTGCTTACACTTGTACTGGAGCTTGATAAGGCACACCATCTAGGGTGTGGGGTTCCACTAACCTGCAGCAGATTCCATGACTCACTGGTGGGTAGAATTTTTCCTAGGATAGATATGCTAGGTTCCTGTCTATTTGGGTGTGTGGGTTGTAGGATAGTTATCCTCTGATGTATGGTTAATATCCATTTGTAAGGGAATACATACCATGTTTATCTTTCTGGGACTGCGTCAGCTCACTTAGGATGAGCTTTTCTAGTTCCATCCATTTGGTTTTGAATTGCATGATTTTCTCATTTCTGATAGCTGTGTAGTATTCCATTGTGTATATGTACCACAGTTTTTTTATCCATTCTTCAGTTGATGGACATCTGAGTTGTTTCCAGTTTCTGGCTATTACAAATAAAGCTGCTATGAACATTGTTGAGGCAATGTCCTTTTGGTTTCGTTTCAGATCTTTTGGATATATGCCCAAGAGGGGTATGGCTGGGTCTTGAGGTAGATTTATTCCCAATTTTCTAAGATATCTCCAGATTGATTTCCAAAGTGGTTGCACAAGTTTGCAGTCCCACCAGCAATGGGGGAGTGTTCCCCTTTCTCCACATCCTCGCCAGCATGTGCTATCATTTGTGTTTTTGATCTTAGCCATTCTGACAGGTGTGAGATGGAATCTCAGAGTTGTTTTAAGTTGCATTTCCCTGATGACCAAAGATGTTGAACATTTCCTCAAATGCCTCTCAGCCTTTAGAGATTCCTCTTCTGTGAATTCTCGGTTTAGCTCTGTACCCCATTTATTGATGGGGTTATTTGATTTTTTGGTGTTTAATTTCTTCAGTTCTTTATATATTTGGGATATTAGCCCTCTGTCAGATGTTGGGTTGGTGAACATCCTTTCCCACTCTGTAGGCTGCCGTTTTGTTCTAAGGACAGTGTACTTTGCCTTACAGAAGCTTTTCAATTTTATAAGGTCCCATTTATTGATTGTTTGTTTTAGTGCCTGAGCTATTGGTGTTCTATTCAGGAAGTTGCTACCAGTGCCAATGATTTCAAGGCTTTTTCCCACTTTCTCTTCTATTAATGTTAGTGTGTCTGGATTTATGTTGAGGTCCTTGATCCACTTAGACTTAAGTTTTGTACAGGGTGATAAGTATGGATCTATTTGCATTCTTCTACATGTTGACATCCAGTTAGACCAGCACCATTTATTGAAGATGCTTTCCTTTTTCCATTGTATGTTTTTGGCTTCTTTATCAAAAATTAAGTGACCATAGATGTGTGGGTTTATTTCTGGGTCTTCAATTCGATTCCATTGGTCAACTGGTCTGTTTCTATACCAGTACCATGCTGTTTTTATTACTATTGCCCTGTAGTACAGCTTGAAATCCGGGATGGTGATACCTCCAGATGTTCTGTTATTGTACATGATTGATTTAGCTATTCTGGGTCTTTTGTTATTCCATATGAAGTTGAGAATTGTTTTTTCCAGATCTGTAAAAAATTGAGTTGGTATTTGGATAGGAATTGCATTGAATCTGTATATTGCTTTTGGTAAGATTGCCATTTTTATTATGTTGATCCTACCTATCCATGAACAAGGGAGATCTTTCCATCTCCTGATATCTTCTTCAATTTCTTTCTTCAGGGTCTTGAAGTTCTTATCATACAGGTCTTTCACTTGCTTGGTTAGAGTTACCCCAAGGTATTTTATATTATTTGTGGCTATTGTGAAGGGTGTTGATTCCCTTATTTCTTTCTCAGCCCATTTATCTTTTGTGTAAAGAAGGGCTACTGATTTTTTTGAATTGATTTTGTATCCGGCCACCTTGCTGAAGGAGTTTATCAGCTGTAGAAGTTCTCTGGTGGAATTTTTGGGGTCACTGATGTATACTATCATATCATCTGCAAATAGGGATACTTTGACTTCTTCCTTTCCAATTTGTATCCCCTTGATCTCTTTTAGTTGTCTTATTGCTCTAGCTAAAACTTCAAGTACTATGTTGAAGAGATATGGAGAGAGTGGGCAGCCTTGCCTTGTCCCTGATTTTAGAGGAAATGCTTTAAGTTTCTCTCCATTTAGTTTGATGTTGGCCATTGGCTTGCTGTAAATTGCTTTTATTATTTTTAAGTATGGTCCTTGTATGCCTGATCTCTCTAAGACTTTTATCATGAAAGGGTGCTGTATTTTGTCAAAAGCTTTTTCAGCATCCAATGAGATGATCATGTGGTTCTTTTCTTTCAGCTTGTTTATGTGGTGGATTACATTGATGGATTTTCTAATGTTGAACCACCCCTGCATCCCTGGGATGAAGCCTACTTGATCATGGTGTATGATACTTTTGATGTGATCTTGGATCCGGTTTGCAAGTATTTTATTAAGTATCTTTGCATCCATGTTCATAAGGGAAATTGGTCTGAAATTTTCTTTCTCCGTTGGGTCTTTGTGAGGTTTAGGTATCAGGGTAACTGTGGCCTCATAGAATGTGTTTGGCAGTATTCCTTCTGTTTCTATGTTGTGGAAGAGTTTGAAGAATATTGGTGTTAGCTCTTCTTTGAATGTCTGGTAGAATTCTGTGCTGAAACCATCTGGGCCTGGGCTTTTTTGGTTGGAAGACGTCTAATGACTTCTTCTATTTCCTTAAGGGTTATAGGACTGTTTAATTTGTTTACCTGTTCTTGATTTAACCTTGGTAGGTGGAATCTATCAAGAAAATTGTCCATTTCATTTAGATTTTCCAATTTTGTGGAGTACAAGTTTTTGAAGTAGGACCTAACGATTCTTTGGATTTCCTCAATGTCTGTTGTTATTTCCCCCTTTTCATTTCTGATTTTGTTGATTTGGGTATTTTCCCTCTGCCTTTTAGTTAGTTTAGCTAAGGGCTTGTCTATTTTGTTGATTTTCTCAAAGAACCAGCTCTTGGTTTTGTCGATTCTTTGCATTGTTCTTTTTGTTTCTAAGTTGTTGATTTCAGCCCTGAGTTTGATAATTTCCTCTCGTGTGCTCCTCTTGGGAGTGTTTGCTTCTTTTTGTTCTAGCTCTTTCAGGTGTTCTTTTAGATGGCTAGTATAGGAATTCTCCAGTTTCTTTTTGAAGGCACTTAGAGCTATAAACTTTCCTCTTAGCACTGCTTTCAATGTGTCCCATAAGTTTGGGTATGTTGTGCCTTCATTTTCATTGAGTTCTAAGAAGACTTTAATTTCTTTTTTTATTTCTTCCCTGACCCAGAGGTCATTGAGGAGAGAGATGTTCAGTTTCCATGTTTTTGCAAGCACTCTGTTGTTTTTGTTACTGTTGAAGCCTAGCTTTATTCCATGATGGTCTGATAAGTTACAAGGAGTGATTTCAATTTTCCTGTATCTGTTGAGGCTTGCTTTGTGACCGACTATATGGTCGATTTTGGAGAAGGTTCCGTGAGGTGCCGAGAAGAAAGTGTATTCTTTTGTTTTCGGATGAAATGTTCTGTAGATATCAATTAGGTCCATTTGATTCATGACATCTGTGAGGTTCATTATTTCTCTGTTTGGTTTCTGCATTGTTGATCTGTCCAGTGGTGAGAGTGGTGTGTTGAAGTCTCCCACTATTAATGTGTGAGGTTCAATGTGGGATTTGAGCTTCAGTAGTGTTTCTTTAATGAATGTGAGTGGTCTTACATTTGGGGCATAGATGTTTAGTATTGAAATTTCATCTTGGTGGATTTTTCCTTTGATGAGTATATAGTGTCCTTCTCCATCTCTTTTGATTAATGTTTGTTGAAAATCCAATTTGTTGCATACTAGAATTGCTACTCCAGCTTTTTTCTTGGGTCCATTTGCTTGGTATATCTTTTTCCAGCCCTTTACTTGGAGATAATGTCTATCTTTTTTGCTGACGTGTGTTTCTTGTAAACAGCAGAATGTGGGATTCTGTTTTCGCATCCATTCTGCTAGCCTGTGCCTTTTTATTGGGGAATTGAGTCCACTGATGTTGAGAGATATTAATGACCAGTGATTGTTACTTCCTGCCATCTTGATGTTGGTAGAAATAGTGTGTGAGTGAGCTTCTTTCCTTTTGTTTTGCTATTTGCTTCCTGTGCTTTCTTGTGTGTAGTTAACCTCTTTGGGTTGAAGTTTTCCTTCTAACATTTTCTGTAGAGCTGGATTTGTGTATAGATATTGTTTGAATTTAGCTTTGTCATGGAATATCTTGTTTTCTCCATCTATGTTGATTGACAGTTTTGCAGGGAATAGTAGTCTGGCCTGGCATTTGTGGTTTTTTAGGGTCTGCAAGATGTCTGTCCAGGCCCTTCTGGCTTTTAGAGTCTCTGAAGAAAAGTCAGGTGTGATTCTGATAGGTTTGCCATTATATGTTACTTGACCCTTTTCCCTAGCAGCTTTTAAAATTCTTTCTTTGTTCTGTACATTTAGTGTTTTGATTATTATGTGGTGGGAAGATTTTCTTTTCTGGTCTAATCTATTTGGGGTTCTGTAAGCTTCTTGTACAGTTATAGGCATCTGTTTTTTTAGATTTGGGAAATTCTCTTCAATGATTTTGTTGAAGATATTTTCTGGTCCATGGAGGTGGGACTCTTCTCTTTCTTCTATTCCTATTATTCTGAGATTCCGTCTTTTCATTGTGTCCTTGATTTCCTGAAGGTTTTGTGTCAGGACTATTTTAGATTTGACATTTTCTTTGACAGATGTATCCATTTCTTCAATTTTATCCTCTGAGCCTGAAATTCTTTCTTCCATCTCTTGTATTCTGTTGGTGATGCTAGTGTCTGTAGTTCCGATTCTTTTCTTAAGGTTTTCCAGTTCTATGGATGTCTCAGATTGGATTTTCTTCATTGCTTCAACTTCCCTTTTCAGGTCTTCCATTCCTTTAAGCGCTTTATTCATTTCCATCACCTCCTTTGCAGTACTTTGAGGTTGCTCTCTGAGGTATTTGATTTCCTCCCTTAGGCCTTCTATTATTAGTATAAGCGTAGGATTAAGGTCATTTTCCTTTGCTTCAATTGGGTTCAGCTGTCCAGAGTTGTCTGTAGCATTATTGCTAGGATCTGGAGACATCCTATTGTTTTTTCGCTTTTTTTTACCATGTTCTTGCGCTGACCTTTTGTCATCAGATGGACCCAGGTGTTATCTGTTTGTTTCTTTTGTTACCTGACCTTGGTGCTCAGGAAAACTCCCTGCCCTGGGGGTTGGCTGATCCTGAGATCCTGGTGTTTACCTCCAGATGGCGGGCAGATTCCTGTAATAGACTGACTGGCTCTGGGAGAGGAGGGTGGCTGCTGCTCTCCTCAACTGCTTGTGACCCAATTGGACCAATATAGAGGGGATTGGAGTGGGGAGAGGGCTAGCCTCTGAGGACCTGGGAGCTGACATGTCTCCTCAGAAAGGCAGGTAGAGCTGTGGTTGGGTCTGTGTTCTCCTCTCACTGACCCAGTCGTTCTGGCTCCCCAGCTGGGCTGACTATGCAGGCAGGGAGCTTCACCCACAACAGATGCCGGCCTCAGTGTACCTGTTGCTAACTGCCTCAGATGCTTGGGTGCTAGGGTGAGTGACCCACCAGCCCCAGTATTTGTGGAGAACACACTGTCCCGGGCTCTGTTTGCAGGCAGTCTTGGCTCCTAATTGCTTTGCTGTGACTGGGTTAGGTCTCTGCCTCTCCGCTACAGTGCACACTGTGCCACCATGTTGGAAACTCCGGAAAAAAATAATCTCACTTACCTTTGCTCTTGTGGTGCGACTCGAGTGCAGGCTGGATATCAGTCAGACAGGCGGGGCTGCTGGTCTGTGGCTGGAGCCGTGGGCTGGATCCGCTCCTGGGCTAGATCTCTAGCCAGAGATCCTCTCCAGACCGGTGATGGAGCTGGCTGATCTCAGGGTTGTGTTCCCGGGAAATGCGTGGGCTCTTTTACCTGGAGACCTGTCTCAATGTTCGCTGTGGGCATTCAGACACCGTCTGTGCTTCACTGTAGGCTAGGGGACCTCACATTCACTCCACAATGACTAATCTCATTCACCTACTACTCAGATGCACTGCTCTATTGTCGGCGCCATCGTGGATCCCTCTCTCATATCCTTCTTAATGTATCTTCCTATTTCCATTAAGGTAGACCACTTGCTGTCTGGGAGCTCATTGTTTTCAATAATTTTGAGAAAATACATTCTGCACAGTTTAACTCAGTTACATTCAAGTAGGGGTAGCTTCATGAACTAGTTCTTTGAGGTCTGTCCTAACCCTTAAAAGACTTTTCCTACCCTCCCCTGCTGTTTTCTGGTAAACATGCTGATCTGTGGATGAGACTTATTTCTCTCATAGAATAACCATATCCTCTTATTGGTCACCATTTAAACTCCATATTTTTCTAGATGAACCTTAAACTTGAACTTCCAGATAATCCTTCACCTAAAAGATAAATAGGCAAAAGAAATGAGCAGAAATATTAAATAATGACAGGTGTGTTTTCAAATAACCTTTGAATGGAGGCAAATAGAAGCTTCTATCTTCCTTGTATCATTTTTCTTTTAGAGTAACAACTTTATTGATATATCATTCACACCCCATACAGTTGAAGCCTCTGTCACTGATGTCACTCATTTTGTACATTTTGGGGAGAAATTTCGGTTATTAGGCCTTTCCCCTTGGAGGAATGTTTTGAGCCTCCACTTGGACCTTTGGATAAGCATAGGAGCCTCTGGTCTTCTGAATTGTTTCTTCTAGTGTGTGACCCCCACATCACAAGCCAACAGGGATGAAAAGATCAGAATTCCAGTATTCTCAGCTTTTTACAACTGAGCCAAGACTGTTCCATACACATAAGGGCTGGGTAGCTGAATGGTACTTCTTCCTTCTCATCTAACCAGGAACTTAACTCCTATAGTTTAGAATAAGAGAAAATGACAACTACTAAGACTATTTACTTCTTGTGAGATACCATTTCTATTGGGAGCTGAGAGAAAGGGGAGTTCTATCTTCTAAGCCACACCCACTTGCCACAGCCTCCCAGAGTGCAGCATAATACAAGCTTGGTCACCCAGCAAGAAGGACCTTAAAAGTCAGAGACTCTGGGTATTTGAGATGAGTCAGAGTAGATTTTTCTTTTGAATGAAACTATCTTCAGTTGCTGTATGTTCTTAGGAGAAGTTTCTGAAACTTTAAATGGTTGGTTTTTAAAGAATAGTTTTCACCAATTATAATATTTCTTTTAGGGGTATGTCCACAGATCTCTTCACTCTGCAAGCCTAGGAGAAGAACTTGCTGTTACATTTTAACACAGTTTATTTGTGTTCATGTGAAAAAAGTATTGAACTCTGAAGTATACATGGAGAACGACTTGGGAGGTAGGAACATAAGAATATCATCTCGTTCTTCACTCAGAAAAGGAAATAAGAGAACAATGGAGAAGGTACATATGTGGCTTTTCATGGTTGCTAACAAACACAAAGTATGATCTCATGGATGACCAGGCTCCAACCTACACAATCCCTTTTATGTCCAGAACCATAGAGACTAAATGTATTCCAAATCAATTTAGAATAATTTTGTACATTTAAAACTATAATTTTTTGTATCAATATACAAAGATCAATGCCTATGTGGCCCAATACAATCTTAATATTGTGTCCATATACAAGGGTCAATACCATTGTGGCCAACTATAATCTTAATTTTGTATCAATATGCAAATATCAATACCGACGTAGACCAATACAATCTTATTTTTGCACAATAAACAATGGTCAATACCACTTTAGCCAAATATACTACTAATTTTGTATCAGTATACAAAGGTATAAGGGCATATTCAATAATCTGACCGTTCTTCTTGGTCCTTCCTGTGCTATGTCTATGTCTCAATTTTTCTCAAGTCCGTGCATTCCTACATAGGAGATAAAGAAGGATGCAGAAAAGGGAAAGAAGGAATACTCTGGTTCTAACCTCCAAAGCCCATTAAACAGGACCATTTAACAACTTAAGAGTATATTTAGCCACATTTGAATAGATCTTTGTATATTGATACAAAATTAAAGGTAACGCTTCCTAATGGTATCGTACCTAGAGATATTTAAAAATGAAATGTGAAGCTCTGGCCTCTTGATACCAACCGTCTTAAACTGTTTAGGATAGTTAAGAAAAACAAACTCCTAGTCATGCATGCATGTCACCTTGTTAGCTACTATGACAGTCTATCACAGATATTCTCTAAGCTACTCAGTAATCAAGTTGTTAAGAGACAAGCAACATTTGCTTATCTAAATACAAGAGATAGATAGGGCATCTTCAAAAACCCCAAGAGATCTGCAGAATATGGCATTCAAAGATGTGGTCTTAAATTAAGATTTTTTTTTGATATCGTGACATATCAGCTCCTGACAGCACCCCCTATTCTACTCCAAGTAGAAGAAAAGCATCGAAGAATCTCCAGGGTGAGATGGTTGAATTAGTGGCAAGCCTATCTCTTGGCATGTAAAAACTCCTTGCTTCAACTGCAGACAGACTGCTGTCCAAAAAGGACAAAACTTGGTAGCAGGGAAGTCGACAGCCTAGCTCTGCCAAGACAGGGTAGGTTAGTCCTTCATAATCCCTGCTCTACAATAAATGTCTGTCAGAGAAACAGGATCAAAAGGCTGAAGACTGATGCTGGAATGTATGGAGAGAAAATGGGAACTGTCCAGGTAGTCACTGGTTTGTCATTTCTTAGTATTGGAAGCTGCAGGCCCTGCACTTCCTATATAATCAGATATATTTATCCTTCTCAGCTCTCTGAGGTGGTTGAAGAATAGACAGCTTGAGTCTCATAGCTAAATTTTGAGTTGTTTAGGAATCAAGAGGGCGTTCTAGATCTAAGAAGATGGTTATAATAGTGATGCAAGTTAGTATGAAAGCTAAGTCAGTTATAGAACTTTAAACTCATGGAGATGGTTAGAAGGTAGAAGGTTAAAGTCAGGGGCCAAATATGTATGAACTGGACATTGGGAAGGTATACTGGGCCATTTAACTCTCATAAATGTGGCATATTTAATTCTGCTGTTTTGTATAGAATTTACTGTTATAAGAGAAAGAACCATTTGTTGGATTGAAAGGGAAGCTGTTGGGGGGGGAAGAGGGTGGAAGGGTGGGACAGGAAGGGGGAATTTGGAAGGGTTTGTGACTGAGATGTAACTTGAAGAAAAAAAAATAAAGTACTTATATAAAAAAACTATAATTTTTGTCAGAGACACTAGCAATGTAATTTTTACAAATGTAGTAAAGTCAAGTAAATCAAGTCCAATCAGTTAAGTAGAACACTTATGCCCCAGGGAGACAGTCAGGTAACCGTAAAAAAGTGGCCTTACTGCTTACTTGTAACATTACTTGTGATTGTAGATGTTGTTTTACAACTTTGTGACATCCATTATTTCACCCATACATTGTCTGCCTCAGTTGAGAGATATTACATGAAAATGCTTAGGAGTGTTATATGGGAAATAAGACTGAAAGCTAGGGTAGGTTTTGCATTCTCATTATTTTATGAAGATGAAATATTTCTTTCTCAAAAATAGAAAGAGCCCTTTGCTTAATCAGTTGAGTTTAACTGTATAAAATCCTTCAGAAACTATAAGGAACATAATAGTAGTAGTACTTTAAGAAGAAGTTCAGGCGACTGGACATGTAGCTTACCTGGTAGAGTATTTTCCAAAGATGCCCTTTGTTTGATTTCCAGAACTGCATGAACACTCATTCCCGCACATTCCAGCACTCAAGCTATTGAGTCAGGACTTTGGATTCATTCAAGCTCCTTCTGAGCTTCATAATGAGGTTGAGGTTGGCCTGGGATATTTGAGATATACTCTCAAAATTAATTAAAATAACAAAATGTTATCTAGCAAACAAAAACTAAGATACTGGCCCTCTTCTATTCAACCAAGAGACAGGGTGCTGCCTGGTTTAGGAGTGGCATTGCATGGACCTAAACCTGAATGCTTGTGCTCAGGTCTTTCTAGCTCTCAGAACTTGGACAATCTGCATAGTTTTTTATACTCCAGAAAAATGAAGCTTATACTTGATGAGCTCTTGTGAGGCTTTAATGAATGAAAAAAAAAGTAAGATACAAAGGTGCCTCAAACATTTTGAGTATAAGTGACAACTGTGATGCCTGTATGGAGATTTGTTCTTTCTGGAAGTTTGAATCCTATCCTAAATTAATTCTTTCACATTTCTCAAAGGTAACCTTCCTTTGTTCAGAGAAGAATTATAGTAAGACAGTAGAGACAATATCTCCAGTACAAAGCCATTGGTCAAGTAGATAAGCAATGTGAGAAAAGGCATCAAGTGTCTGGAAATGTTGGAACTGACAGCATGTCTGATCAAGTGATGACATTCAAGACATTTAGCCAAGGGTGATGCTCTAGGATGAAATTAAGAGGAAAATGACAAATAAACTATGGCAACTAATCAATACCTAGGCCAGTATGAAGCTAACGGTCTATTTGAGGAGCAAGAGCTGGCCTTTGCAGAACCCGCCTTTTTGTGGTCACAACTGAGTTTTGTTGGAATTGGGTTAAGAACTACGGAAATTAGTGCCCTGAAATCATCAACATTGCAGAGTGAATATTTGTTTCCCTTTATGTCTCTTAATAGTTAGAAAGCTATGTATCTACCTACATGTAATTTATATACACTCATTATTGAAGTGAACTTACTCCAACAGTGTAGTGAAGTGAGATTCATTTGAAATAACACTGAAACTATAAAGTGAGGACAAAGAGAAAAATACTTTCAGGGACTCGATGGGGATGCCAGATTAAACATAAAAATGAAAAATTCACTATCTTCTGATTTATGCACCTTATAATATTTGTTACTTTAGTTTAGACTTGTTTCTTAGAGCCAGCATGTCACCCTGGTCTTCTTTTACAAGAATTAACTACCCCATCTTGCCATAAACATACCACTTTCCTTCTTTCACCTTTAAACTGACTTTATGGTATCAGTCATCTTCAGCATTATTTGAGATCTGTGTCCTACACAGAGAGGATAACATGACTGCAGGTCAGGTGGTCAGTCCTTACAATAGGCATTATGTAATTTAAGAATTAGAGCACAGCATGATTTCAGGGATGGCCAAACCACTTGCTGTATCACTTTGTAATTCTGAAAAATTGCTAATAAAACATAATGTTAATATAATGATTTTAGTTTTATACATATTTATATCATCAAGACAATCCAATGTATTGTTGAGATTGAAAATGCTACTCTTGTATGAGACTTTGAAGACCTACTGTAGAATAGAAATTAACATTATGTTTTATATTATGAATAGCAATGATGGGCTCCTTAAATAAACATGCCTGTGTTATTCACTACACTTCATCTCATTATGCAGGTAAAGTTATATTGCTATCATCTCTTTATAAAACTGTCTGGTTTTATTGAAACATGCCATGCAAAATTACATATTTTTCCATCATTGCTTTTGCACTGTAATGGCAATGATAAGCAATTGCAAAAGAGTTGTGCATGGTCCACAGGATCTAAGATATTTATATTTATATTTAGTCTTTTATACGAAAAGTTGGACTGGTAAGAGAGATGACAATACTGTTCTTGTAGAGGACCCATGTTCAGTTCCAAGCACCCACATTGGGCAATTCATAACCTCCTATAACTCCCACTCGGGAGAATCCAATGCCTGTGGATTACATGATTTCACACATACATTGGCACATGCATAATTAAAAATAAAAACATTCAAAAATTTTCAGTCCATATACTACATAGTCATTTGTGATTTAATGTCTTCTAATAGCTTAACGTTTTTGTATTGGGAGCTAAAATAAATCTACTTTCAGGGATAGTGAAACACATCTGTAATCCCACATATCTACACCAGGAGGAATGGGATGTTGACAGTGGCCAGGTTACATAAACTCTGTCTCAAAAATAAATAAATCAGCCCAACGGCTCAGCCAGTAAAGGTACTTGCTGCCAGGCTTGACAACTGGAGATCAGTTCCTGGGACCTACATGACAGAGGAAGAGAAACAATATTTGAAAATTGTCCTCTGTCTTCCATAGGCAAATCCTGTCCTGCAATGTACACATGCAAAATAAATGAGTTATCAATGGGTTTTAAAAGTTAAAACTAAACAAACAGAATGCACCTGAATTTGCTACCTTGAATTGTCTGCTTATAGTGTGACTTCCAAGCAGGTTTGGCCTAAACTAATGAGCAGCCATTTCTAGAAAGCAGACTGCAGGCGCCTCCTCATGTGCCTGGGTTTCCTGCTAAGAATGTCCACCCCTCTTGACTCCTCTTCTTTCCCACCTGCCTCCTATTCTGCCTTCAGGATTCTACTCAAATCAAACCCTCCTAGGGAAGCCTGAGAACTCACCTGATAGAGGCAAAGGGAAACTTTCTCCCTTCAGACTCCAGATCTTGTGGTAAATATTTGTATTACAGCTGCCTCTCAAGCCATCCTGGGGAGCCCTGTGGATTCTAACATGAGCTTGTCCAGGTGTGATGCTTTAGGTATTGCCATAAATCAGGCCTAGGAGTTCAGTCATTTTTTTAATGTTTATTTATTTATTCAAGTTACATCTCCATCACAGTGCCTTATTCACCCCTCCCACCCTCCCAACGTCTATCCCTTCTCCCTTCCATCCTACTCCTCCAGAGTGGGGTGTCCCTACATATCAGTCCCCCGCCCCAGTTTAGCAGTCATATGAGGGCTAAGAGCTTCCTCATATACTGGGGACCTACAAGGCAGCACCACTAGGGCAAAGTGTCTCATTGACAGGTCACAAAGTCTATGTTCCTGTTCCCTTTGGGTGTGTTGATTGTAAGATAGTTATCCTGTACTACATGGCTAAAATCCAATTATAAGTGAATAGATGCCATGTGCATCTTTCTGAGTCTGGGTTAGCTCACTCAGGATGAGCTTTTCTAGTTCCATCCATTTGGCTGCAAATTTCAGGATTTCGTTGTTTCTGATATCTGAGAATCATTCCACTGTGTAGATACTTCACAGTTTTTTATCCATTTTTTGCTTGAAGGACATCTGGGTTGTTTCCAGTTTCTAGATATTACAAATAAGGCTTCTATGAACATAGATGAGGAAACGTCCTTGTGGTTTGATGAGGAATCATTTGGATGTATACCCAGAAGTGGTATGGCTGGATCTTGAGGTAGAGATATTCCAAGTTTTCTAAGATATCGCCAAATTGATTTTCATAGTACTTGTACAAGTTTGCACTCCCACCAGCAATGGAGGAGTGTTCCCCTTTCTCCACAACCTCGCCAGCATGTGCTGTCCTCTGAGTTTTTGATCTTAACCATTCAGACAGATTAGATCAGAAAAGAAATTCCTCTTGCCACATAATAATTGAAACTCCAAATGTACAGAACAACGAAAGAATATTAAAAGCCATAAGAGAAAAAGGTCAAGTAACTTATAATGGCAGACTCCTCAAAATTACACATGACTTCTCCTCAGAAATCCTAAAAGCCAGAAGGGCTTGGACAGACGTCCTATAGGCCCCAAGAGAACATAGGTGTCAGCCCAGACTACTATACCCAGCAAAACTTTCTATCAGCATAGACGGAGAAGACAAGATATCCCATGACAAAACCAAATTTAAACAGTATCTATCCACAAACCCAGACCTACAGAAGATCCTGAAAGGAAAATTCCAACCCAGAGAAGATATCTGCACCTAAGAAAACAGAGGGAGCAAAAAACAAAAACAACAACAACAACAAAAAACTCCTCTGCAGCTAAACCAAAAGAAACACACAACCATTACCTACATCAAAATACCAGGAAACAGAAACATTTGGTCATTAATATCCATCAACATCAATGGACTCAACTCCCGTCATTTGTTAAATCTGGTTTCTCTTTTTCCTGTGTGATCACCACCTTTCCCCCCACATTGCAGAACTCATCTCTATTATTATTATGCCGTCCAGTTTGCAGCAAGATGGAATTTCTCATGGGAAAAATCAGGTCAAGTCACTCTTCTGTTCAAACCCCTAAGTTATATATTTGGAATAAAATCAAAAGGCCTACAATAGCCTGCAGGGCCCTGCTTGACCTATTTCCCTGGCTGCCTCTCCATCACCATCTACCTCTTATTGCCCTTCCCTGTACAAGCTGCATTGAAGGGATACTGGCTTCCTTGCTGTGTTCATGCTTAGAATGCTCCTGCCTCGGGCTCTTTGCACTATCTATTCCAGCTTCTTGTACTACTTTCCCTGCAGATAGCTACACACCTTGCTTCCTCAAGCCATTTAGCTCACTGCTCTACTAGTTCTTCAAAATTAGAACTTCCTCTGTTGCTGACGGTGATCTTAAGCTTCTCATCCTCCTGCCCCCACACCCCAGCGTTGAGTTAGTGGTGTATGCAGCAGCTCCTGGTTTACCCAGTGCTGGAGCTCAAACCCAGGGCTCCATCCACGCTAGGCAAGCACTCTACCCACTGAGCTACATCCTAGCCATGCCTTCCTTTCTTGAAAGAACAAACTAGCAACCTCCTTCCCTTTGTCACTTTCTGTCACATTAAACTATATAACTGACACATTCATTCCTAAAAAAAAAAAAATTATTCCTGCCTTACTGATCAGGATATAAAACTCAACGAAGATAAGGGCACCATCTTATTCTCTGCTCTCGTTCTCTCTGCTATTTGAAATAGGCACCTAAAAGATGCATAATTACTGTCAAAATCCAATGCAAAGACCCCTGTTCCTGATGTCAGCAAAGGTGATGAGACGGACAGCCACTAGATAGATGAGTGAAGTTTAATTTGTGCAGCATATAAGGGAAGCACTGGAGATAGCTCTCAAAGCAGTGTCCCCAACAAAGACAACAAGGGGATTTGGTAGGACTCAGGAAAGACTGTTGTTATCATACATAGAGAGGGGGACCCTTAAGCATGCTCAGTTCAGAGTCATGCCTCCTCATACATCCTCCCTTGGTCAAAAAATAAGAGATAGGAATGGCTCTCAAAAGAGAGTTCAGCATTATAACGAGCAAAGTTCACTTCTAGGTCACCTAAAGGGGTGGGGCAGAATGACTCTGAAGTTTAGCTCATGCATAGGTCACATCTAGGTCACCTTAGAAGTTTCCCTGCTTGACCTTGTCTGAAACTGAAAGCAACTTTTGAGGCAGGCTCACAGTGATTTAAAGGGCCAGATAACTTTTCTCCTGAAAACTTAGGCGACTGTCCCCAAAAGTAGGCAGCCTAGCAGCTGACATCATTTGAGAACCACAAACGAATGGAAGGCTGTTGGTGAGGGCACTGGCACTGCAGTTTTCCACATTTCAATGTCATGGTATGAGGCAATATTATTTTTTAATGACTGTGGACATTTGATAGGGAAGGCATAGGTTTTAGGAGCAGACAGATCTTGCTTCAAATTCTGGCTCTCTCAGGGAGTAGTTACATGACCATGGCCAAGTTGCTTAGCCTCTACAGGTCTTAATTTTCTTTGAGCCCATGAAGGGAAAATCACCCCATAATATGGAGTTGATTTTAAAGAACAAATGAGGTAACACATTTATGATAAAAATTTAAGGACACTTTACAAACATTATGAGTCACACATTCCCGGTTTCTGGGGTGTGGTGGTAGAATTTATCACAACCCATTATATGCATGTATAAAATTCATCAATGAAAAACAATCCACATTTGAAGAAAATATCATTAAAACATTAGTATTGGAGAGAGAAAGAGAATCAGAAGGATTGGGAGAGGGTAATAGGGATGCATATACTCAAAATACATTCTATACATTTATGAAAATATAATGAAACCATTATGCACAATTAATATGTCCTTATACAAACTTTCAAAAGAAATAACAGTGCACTCACACACAAAGACAGAAAGAGAACGGGAGAGAATGACTGCAAAGATATATTTGAAAATGTTTAAATGTTGACAGAGACTATTAGTGGTAGACTTAGAAATTAATTTTATTTTCTTCTTCGTAGCTTTTATTATTGTTATTGTTCTTTTTTGTTCTACAACATCCTCATTGCTTAAATCATCATAAGAAAAAAATCACTTTCATTGTGAAAAAAGAAAGTGCAAGCACACTGTTTCCCATCTATGTTGTTATCCTGGTGAGGAGAAAATCTTGATGAGAAAGTCAGCAGGGGCCAGCAAGAAGGAGAGGAGGGAAGAGGCTAGAAAAGGAATAGGACTAACCTTATTATCTCTCTACACTGTTGTCCTTACATAGAACAAGTTCATAAGAGGGGCACCATGTCTCGGTTTTCTTGTCAGTGTTCTTTACACAGAGTGGCCTGGAGAGAGTCAGATAAAAACCCATGCCTGTGGGCAGTGTGGGATTACTGTGCTTAAGGGCACAGCTCTTGAGCAGGTAGCTTGAGTTCAGATCCTGCATCTTCTTTACTAACAGATGGCCTCTGGCTTTGCTCATCTTTAAAATAAGGAGAATTTCAACTTGACAAATGTATTGTTAGGAGTCAAGGAACAAATGGTTTTCTGAAATCCAGGGACTAATGACTTCCCTTTATTCACTCTGTGTCCCACTTTGCATCTAGCTCCTGTGCCCCATCCCCTAGGGTGGAGAATAAAGGGACAGGAGGGAAATGGCCTCTTTTAACTCTAGGCACATTTTCCTGGTCCTTGTTTCTAAGCTGTGGAGAGCCAGAAAAGAGGGTCAAGGAAGATAGAGATGAATCATAACTGATTCTCTTTGTGCTGCTAGAAGAAGTGTGGGAGGGAAGCCATGTCCCCATCTGCCCACTGCCACTCGAATACCACTGTGCAGTATGAAGCAATCGGCTGACTGGCCAAAAGTGGGAAATAAAGAAAATGGCAAGGCCAAGATGTCGAACATGAGCTGGCTGGGCAGTGGTGGCAGGAAAGCAACAATAAAGAACCTTAATGTTTTTATATAATTTTGTGTGCATCTGATACCCAGCATATACTAGGACAAATGATGGATCCTCCAAATCCCATCCCTCCTCAAACTGTTCATCCAGAAAAAGTGGATTTTATTATTCTGGTTATCATTAACACCAAAACACAAGTGTAAAGCTGTGAAAGGATGGCTATGTTCCTCTTTTGTAGTAGTCCGTGATCTAAGTCATGATAAAATGGTTATCAGGGTAACAGTGGGAGTCTGCACCCCTTTACTGAATATTGAGTTCTGCAGTTTGCTGGCTTCTGGGGACACAGCAGTAATATACTACATGACCTTCCCTGGAAATCAGTTGAATAGTGAAACTGGCATGTGCTAGGAAAGTGATTTTCAACCTATTTCTTTCTTTTGGTTTTTTGAGACAGGGTTTCTCTGTGTAATAGCCCTGGCTGTCCTGAACTCCCTTTGTAGACCAGGCTGGCCTCAAAGTCACAGAGATCCATCTACCTCTGCCTCCCAAATGCTAGGATTAAAGGCATGTGCCACCATGCTCAGTGGTTCTCAACTTTTCTAATGCTGCACCCCTTTAATACAGTTCCTTATGTTGTGGTGCTCCCCCAACCATGAAATTATTTTGGCTACTACTTCATAACTGTAATTTGACTGCTGTTATGAATCCTAAGTATTTTTTTTAAGATTGATGTTTGCCAAAGGGGTCATGACCCACAGGGTGAGAGCCACTGTGCTAGGGCCTACCAGCTAGGCTACAAGAGTATGTTATGGTCAAGGCCCAAAAGGGACACTATGAATACCTATCAAGATCTGTTTCCGTCTGAAAGCACAAACTATTAGCTGAAGTATGACAGAGAGTCTGACCAGGTTAAAAGTCTTGAAGTAGGTGGCCAGCAAGTGACAACATGATCATGGTAACATGAATGTGTCCAGATGGCCATGAATGGAGTCATCAAATAATCAACACACAGGAGCTAGCCAACTGAGTATCCTCATGGAGACCAAGGACTGTTAGGATTTATCATAACTTGGAGTACACCAGGCCCTACTGCCAGCCTTTTCCCACACTGCACTTGCCAGTCTCTTTGCCACTGCCAGCCTCTGTGAACTTGCTCTCTCTTTATCTTGATCCACCTCTGTGCATATTCTAGTGCAGTCCTATCACACAGAAGTTTTAGTCAGTTCTGTTCAGTCAGTTCAGTTGAGTCAGAGAATTGAGAGGCAGAGCAGTGGAGTTGAGTTCATGGCAGTTCAGTTCGTGGAATTCAGAGGCAGTTTGACCAGGAGAATTTTACAGAGACTGGTTGAAGAGAGAACAAGCTAGACAAAGGAGAAGACAGAACAAGCCAGAGAATGAGAAGGAGCCATAAATTTATAACTTGTTGGAGTTACTTTGAGGCCAAGGAGAGCAATTCAGTTAGAGGCCAAGAGAGAAGCCAGATGGAATCAGTCAGCATGGAGAGGAGTTTTAGCCAGAACAGGTAAGTTTAACCAACTAGCCAGAGTTCAGAATGAGCTAGAAAGGGTAAACTTATTCAGCAATAATACTCAGAGGCTGAAAACATTCTAGGCCTAGATTAGATTGTATGGAGGCTAGAAGCTTACAGGACTAGACCTAGGTCAGCAGATGGAGGCTGCAAGTCCTCCATCTGTTTAACTGTTAAAAAATTAAAACAGAATGAAAGAAACTATTATACTTCATGTCCACAGTAACCCACCAAGAGCAAATCCCTCCTCCAGGAAACTTGTCTCCTGGAGCATATCCACTGTCTCTACTCATAAGCTAGGCTACTAAGAAGATCTGTCTTTCCTTTAGTGTGCCCATGACACAGTCCCTCTGTTAAGAACCTAATACAATTTTCCCTATTGCGCCAATTTGTTAGCAGCACAGATTTTTGGCATAAAGCATCCAGACAGAGAAACACCACATATTTTCCTTAAGTAAATATACCAATGGTCCTCTACCTATGAGTCACGACCACTTCGGGGTGCTGAACAACCTTTTCACAGGGATCTCATAAAAGATATCATATGTATCACATATTTAAAGTATGATTCATAAAAGTAGCAAGATTACAGTTATGAAGTCGCAACAGAAATAATTTTATGATTGGGGTCATCACAACAGGAGGAACTGTATTAAAGGGTCACGGGATTAGAAAGGGTAAGAACTGCTGAAGTATATGAATCCTTTGGGCCCTCAAGGTCATTCCATTGTCTGTGTAATGGGCATATAGTAATATATGCTTACTTGAGTTCTCTTAAAAAATCTAGTAGATGATGCATCTAAAATATACTAAGCATTCTATAATATAGCTATTTTATTACATGGTAATGGACATCTTGTGATCTCTTAGAGGCTGGAGAGAGTTGTGAATCTTTACTGTCCCTGTTCTATTTAGGTATACTAGCATGTACTAGATGCCCCATAAACATTAATCCCACTTCCCTGAACTGTTGCTTCAAGAATCCTGGGACTGACCAGGCATGGGGCACATACTATTAACTCCAACAGTTGAGAGGCAGAGACAGAAGGATCTCTATGACTTTGAGACCAGTCTGGTCAGCATAGTAAATTCCAGGACAGCCAGGTCTGCATAGTGAGACCCTGTCTCAACAACACCACCACCACCATCAACAACAAAAATGGGGCAATTCTGTGGTGTCCCAGTGTTTATAGTGCTGGTAGAGATATAGCATGTCTCTAAGATCATACGGTATGCCTAATTCTTAAACTCCTGAAAGAGCTTCCCTCTGCTGCAAAATTTAGTGATGGATGGAACCAAAGGAAGAAAAAACCTAGGAGAGCAAACATTAAACTCTACAGCATGATGTAAGCTCTAAAGGGCTTGAGGGGCCCTATTCCTCCGACCTTTCTAATTATATAGTCCACATAGTTTCTCTTCTAGGCTGGCTGTACCACATTCCCTAAAGCTTTTTTTCGGCAAATGTTCCTGACATCTTTAACTTTGTGGGGTTTCCATGGTGCTTTTAAAGTCACTGTTGCAGCTTTATCTGTTGCTGTTACAGTGACTCTACAAGAATCCAGTACTGCTACATATTGTCTGGCCACCTATCTGAGGATTTCTGTGGCTGTGATAAGCGGCCATGACCAAAAGCAACTTATGAAAGAAAGGACTTACTTCAGTTTATAATTCTTAGTTCACATACCATCACTAAGAAAAGTCAGGGCAAGAATGTGGAGGCAGGAACTAAAACAAAGTCATGGAGGAGTGTTGTTCATTGGCATGTTCCTCATGGCTTGCCCAGTCTTTCTTTCTTTTATTCTTTCTTTTCTCTCTCTGTCCCTCTCCCTCTCCCTCTCTCCCTCCCCCCCTCTCTCTCTTTCCCTCCCTCCCTCCCTCCCTCCCCCCTCTCTCTTATGGTTTTGATTGTGGTTCTTGTTGATTTTTAAGACTCTCTACATAGTCTTGGCTGTCCTGAAACTTACTCTGTAGACCAGGGTGGCCTCAAATTC
>CAJQZJ010022090.1:0-13662 GCA_907164525.1 Lophiomys imhausi | reverse complement strand
TCTCTGTTTAGAGCTTGTTTTGTATCAGGTGGCCTTGAGCTCTGAGAACTGCCTGTTTCTGTCTCTAGTATGTTGGGATTAAGGGTGTATTCTTCCCCAATGATCACATGAGAATCTTTAGGCTGTGTCTACCACACCCATTTATTTCAACCACTAAAAAAGTAAGCTTAGATATTTAACAGAAAGCAGATGGTGGTGAGATCTGTAACTTACATTTAACAAAAGCTGTTTTGGAAGTATTCCTCATGTCCACTTTTATTGCTTCAAAGACATCAACATCTCTGCCTGTTCTGATAAATTATTTAAGAATTACGGTCCCAGTCCATGGTAGCATTTCGAAGTGCACATGTTAATCATATACTTGATTAAACATTTCCTTGCCTCCTTTTCTCCAGCATTCCAGTTGCTTCTGAGTGGGGAACTGTTGCAGCGGGAGCACTGACGTTGGAAGCAGCTAGTGGCATCTGAACTACCGAAAACTCCATCATGGAAAGGGACACTTGTGATTTACTTTCTCAAAGCAAAAGTGTAAGTATTTTTCATTTTTACCTTTTGTTATAGATGTGTACTTAGAACATTTGTAGTTCTCTCTGGGTTTTAGTTCTGTGTTGTTGCTGTTAGGTCTGTGGGAAAACTTTGGTTAACTTTCAGTTCTCTAACTGTATGCAGATTGTGAACAAATGAAGACTTATTCATATGTGTGGCCTGGGTGACATTTGTCGGGTCTTCTTTGCAATTTCTATGCTTTCCCACTCATTCACATAAGCTACTTTGTGTGATTACTGAGCACCCTGATATTTGAGTGCATAAAACAAATATAGAGTTAAAGTCAAAACAGAAATTTGTGTCTTGACTATCAATCTGTCTAGATCAATCCGAAGGTATAAACTGACAATATATTACAAGTACTTATCAGCCAAACACATTCTGACGCTTTGTCCCTTCATTAGTCCTCACTCTGGCATAGATCTCCAATTACCAGTTTTCATCTTCTTTTCAACATTTTTAATTTGTCCGTTCAGTGCTCTGAGGAAATTTAAGATTCTTTCCAATTATACAGTTTCTGTAAAGCAACAGATTCGTGATAAATTTTAGTTTTCTATTATCTTATGGGGGAAAATACAACATGAAATAAGTAGAGCAATTCAAGGAAAGCTGTACCAGGCAAAGATGAAAGCAGATTTAATTTCCATCAGGCAAGTTCTAACAATATGTCCCTTTGTTCATTTACCCAAGGGGCAGAAACATCCAAACAGATGCGGTTGTGACGTAGGGACATTCATTTGAAGGCATCAGAAAAACCACAAATGCAAACACATTTCTCAGTATGGGAATGCTTTGCGTTTTCTCCTATGGGCCTACTGTTCTTGCCCAAGGCTGTCTTTAATTCTTCCTAAGAACTGACGTGATGTACGGAAAGGACAAAATAGTATGCCTTACAGTGTAAAAAAAAAGTAGAAGAAGAGGCTATACTGAGAGGTATACCAGTTAGTTAACTGAGTTCTAAGTTTAATAATCCAATGAATAACAAATTCAACAAATTGTTGGAGTGTTCACATTCATTTGTTTTAGTAGTTGGTCTTTGGTTATATGGAATTTGCATATCATAAAAGGCCAGAGCAGTTCTTTTTATCATTGTGCATGGTTGTTCATTATAATAGGGGTGACCTGCATACAAATTACCAAACTATGAACACATCTGTTACTGAGTTTTCTTATTATAAATCAAACATGGAAACAAACCATCAGTATGATACTGCCTTTTGTTGAATGTCAGGGTCATGTGATTTGAAAAAAAAAAGACTATAAATGCAAAAAGGAGAATGTTTGGGATAATTAAAACATCATTTATATACCAGAAATTGAGGGAATGTCCAATCAGTGACAAGCCCAACCTGAGACCTACTCCAAGGGAGAGAGTCAACCCCTATGACCATTAAGCTATTCTGCCATGCTTACAGACAGGAATATGGCATAACGGCCTTCTGAGAACTGTCATGCCTCAGAGGATCCAAACAGAGGCTGAGACTCACTACCAAGCATTAGGAGGATCATGGGGTGTGTTATGGAAGAACTTGGGGGGAGGGAAGGATAGAAAGACTCAGAAGGGACAAAAACTCTACAAGAAAAACAACAGAGAAAACTAACTTAGGCCCATGGGGACTCAAAGAGATTGAAAAACACCAATCAAAGAACTTACATGAACTGGACCTAGGTCCCCAACATATATGTAACTGATGGGCAGCTTGGTCATCATGTAGGTCCCCTAGTAAGTAAAACAGGGCTGGATCTGACATAGACTCTGATGCCTGTTTTTTGATCACTTCCCCCTAATGGGGCTGTGGTGCATGGCCTCAGTGGAAGAAGCTGCACTCAGTCCTGATGCAACTTGATGTGCTGGGGTGAGAGAGTATGGGGTTCCCTTTTTCTGCAAGAGGGTGGGGGGAAGAGGACATGAGGGCAGAATTCAGAGGAAGAGAGGGAATGGGCTACTATTAGGATGTAAAATAAGTAAATAAACTTAAAAAATTTTAAGAATAAAAAATAATAAATAAACAAAAATACTATGCCATTTTAATATTTCTCCATTCTTGGAGAGAAAAACCTTGTAAAGGCAAATGATTCACCCTGGTGTGATGTTAAGGGGCCAAGAGTGCTTAATGATGCTAGAAGAGTCGCTACTTGTGTTTGTTTTGTACACGATTTATTTTTCTCTCTGGAAAAACTGAAGTTTCCCAGATCAGGAAAGCTTGAGCTGCCTACATTCTCAGGTGCCAGCAGCGACAGGATTTCTATTTCTCCACTACCTTACTTCTTCAAAGCCTACTGGTGCAGAGAGAATGCTTCCCCTTCTTCTACTCAGTTGAGCGCCTCCAAGCAGAGGATGAATCCTTATCAGAGAAATGAAGTGGCTACTTTACTAGTAAGAACTTGCCACTTCTAGATTTCAGATATGGTCCTGCAAGTCACCCCTACCCATTAAGTCTTTGTTGTGATAGAATCCCAAAAGGCACACTCAGCAGTAGCTGTTTCTGTTTTGTTAGGGAAAGTCTAAATGGTTGGATTTAGGGACTATCGATTCTTTATTTTGGCATTATGACATTTAGAAGTCAAAGAATATAAACATCAAATGGGAAGGCTGTTTCTGTGACTGTCTGCATGGTACTATGTAAATCCTATATCTGTCACTGTGAATCGAGGAGTATTAGTTATTTTTTACTTCTGAAGCAAATCAGAAAAAAGCAACTTATGAAAGAAAGGACTTATGTTGTCTCACAATACAAGGTTCTAGTCCATCATAGCAAAGAAATATGGTGGCTGGGAGATTGAGGTGGTTGACCACAATGTCCCAGTAGTCAGGAAGCAGAAACTGAATGCTGGCACCCAGCTGGGTCCCTTCCCTTCTCCGCTTTTCATTCACCCTGGGACCCAGAGCCTCAAGTGACATTGCATACAATCAGGGAACGGTTTCCTTCTTCATTTAAAGCTCTCTGGATACCACCTTGACCAACACAGACACAGATGTATTTTCAAGGTGTTTTAAATCTAGTCAAGTTGACAATGAAGAAAGACCATTGCATAAGACACACCAGAGAAGAGTGGAGAAAGACTTCTTTTAGACATTCACTTAATTCATTAGTTCCTTTGCAAGGGTACCAATGTAGCTTGCAATACTTAATCAATCTCTATCTACTGTAAAAGATAAAGGCATAAAATGGGTAGTTAAACACATTCCTGTTTAACATCACTTTTGAGTTTCTATGAGTTTTAGGTGTCAAGCTCATTTGTAAATTGAACTGAACAATTCCCTAAGGAAAATACATTAGTCGGGCTGGCTTATATCATTATAAAATACCAAATTTTGTGCCTTTAATAGAAATCAAAAAATTTTTTTCAAAAATGTAGAGGCCAAAACTCCCAAGATCCAGGTGCCAGCCAATTCAGTTACACTGAGGTATCACATCCTGGCTTGCTGATGTCTTATAGATATTTGTGTCTCCACTGGACCTCATACAGCAGACAGAAAACTCTCTGGAGTCTCTTCTTACTAGATCACTCTTGCCAAACTCCTCTCATCTCATTGTCAACAAAGGTCCCACCTTCACACTGAGAATTTGGGAGTTAACACCTGAGTTTAGGTGAGGCAAACACTCTTGTTTAGCCTATACCAGTTTGTTACTCTTTCCAAATGATTTCAATGTGTTATCATGACATATAAACCTAATATGATCAGTACTGAAGAATCATGGTGTTATTTCAGCTGTTTAACACTAGAATGACCTGATTTCTGTATTTCGAGTTTACATTACAGAACTCTTTGTGATGGTTTTGAGTTTCCAAACAACTCTTCACAGCCCTACAGGCTCATTGTAATTTTTCTCCAAAACATTTTTTTTTGCTTTGTCATTATTGCTCTTGCTTATTTTATGTGCCTTTTTCTTAACATCCATCCCAATGTTACAAAGACATACATTTCTGAAATAGTTTGTCCTGCCAGTGGATGTACCAAATTGGACTCAATGGAGGTGCAAGAGGTAATAGTGCTGGTGGAGGTAGGCAGAGGGAGGGAAAGAGGTAGAGAAAGGGAGGAAGGGAAGGAGAGACAGAGACATGGAGAGACAGAGAAAGTTGGACGAATATGGAGGTGATGTAGGGTCTGAGAGGAGTTGGGGGAGGAAGGATGAATATGATAATAATAAATTACATGAAGTTCTCAAATAATGAGTGAGAGTATCACTTAAAATGTCAATATACATGAGAGGTTTATAGGTATGGTAAACTAATAGGAATTTGATCCTGTACACTTGGTTCCACAAGTGTGAGAAAAATTAAATTCTTACTTAAAAAAAATTAAAGCATAATTCCTTAACAATAGCTCTCTTGCTATCCTCTGAGTGCATATTTTTAAAAAATAATAAACTTTACATGGTGAACGATCTGGATAAATTTATAAAATTTAATTAAATAATCAGTTCACTCATATACTGAATTCTAAATATCTTCAATGATTTTTACCTAAAACTCCCAATTTTGAGTACCCTAAATCAGTTGGAAGAGATTTGAGATGTCATCAGCTCAATTAGATACTTTAATTTCTTTATGAGATTGCCCTTTGTCTGACTTGGGATTCTTTTGGCTGTTCTACATTGGGACAAATGTGTCACTCACCAGATGTCTTTAATTGATGTTCCCTGTTTTCTTGGGCAGAATTGTTGTTTAGTGTTTATTCAAAGCTGGTAGCAATTCCTGGCTATTTGCAGAACACTGAGAATTTGGATTTTTCAGATGCTGAACCAAAAGCCCACCTATGTAGGCTATCAATTCTGAATCCAGGAACTGGGGTCTGCTCTGGTGGGATGTATCAGTGTGCTCTAAAAAAGTGCTCCCTTTCACAGATGGTTTCTAAAATACTGTCTAAAACTTACATACTAAATGATTCCTATTCTTTAAAAAAACAAAACAAAACAAAACAAAACAACAACAAAAAAACCTTTTCTAGTTGTATCTTTACACTTGCTGAGAATTTTTGGATTGGGTCACTCTCCTGATGACCCAGAGTGAGTAATTCATGCCACTTTGTCTATATTCCATTGTATCGGGGCCCACCTGGTGAGGAGAAGCCAAAAGGAAATTTGGAAGGGAAGATCCATTTTGCAGTGGTGCCACAGAGCTGCCTTTGTTATTCCTTATAGCCTCTCAGAGATGTCTGGTTTGGGATTTTATGGTTGAAGTAAAACTAATGGATTCCTTGCCAGACTAACCTCATTTTCCTTCTGCATTCGTGTCCGCCTAAGGTACATGGTTACAGAGTTGTATCAGCATAGTATCCAGACAAATTAAGAAAGTTAAACCCCTGCCTTTTTTTTTTTTTTTGACTTGTATTCACTCCACAGGGTACAACAGAGTCAGGAAAGATACTGTTACTAAAATGCTTTGAAAGACACAAATTAAAAGCAAAATAAAAAGCAAGTTTCTTTCTTTGCTTTGCCAGCCACAAACTGAAGTGAGAACTTGTAGTTTTAGAAATTTGATTAATTTGACTATTATTCCTGACTCCTAGGTAATGTTTTTGTTTTAGAAAATTCAATGAAATATTTATCAAGTGGCTATGGGGTATGTTAGGCTCTAGACATTCAATATAAATAGGGTACTTGATGGCTCTGCCTTCATAGAACCTACTTGACAACTACATTTATAAATTTTATGATTTATTAAAATTACTTCATCGCCATGTCACCCCAACCCTGATGATCCAAACCCATTTCATTATAAGTCCTTTACTCCTTTCATTTTCAGTCCTTTACAAGGTCTCTGAAGCGCTGTCTTTCTCATCCTTGCTGTTCTCCACATTGCACATGTCCTCTTCACAAGAGATATTTTAGCTGAGAATAATGTGTCCTAATTGTCAATTATGCTCATTGTTGCAGAAACACAGATTGTTGTAGAGTAGTTGAAAAGATTTTTTTTCAGATAATCAACAATAGTATAAGAATAGCTGAGAGTATTGAAAGACCTGGGGGAGGGAAGTTCCTCACCCGATGCTCAGGATATCACGACCGCCCCAAAACTTGCAAGAGACCATCTTGATGCAATTGCAAGAGGTTTATTTTGGGGGGGGGAAGGGGGGGACTCAGTGCACTGAGGGCGCCACTCGTATCCCACGCAGGGGTAGGAGCCGCAACCTTGATTTGGGGAAGATTAGAGTATTTTATAGGGGAGCACCACAGATTAAGGGGGTGGGGGAAATCACAGATGGAAAGTACCAGCCCAGCCCATTGTTTACCACAACCCAAGGGGGAGGGGAAATACAGGTGGAATGTACCAGCCCATTAGTTAGTCAGCAGGAAACATCCTACATCTGTTTTTCTCAGGAATGAATCTAATCTTGTTTTGTTATCTACTTTGTGGTCAGCCAGTTCCTGAAACCCTGGGGGCCTGTGGCCTGACTGACCTTCATTCTTGGTTTCACCCTTTTTATGGTCAGCTAAGTTCCTGGGACCTGGCAGCTGGCCTGGCTCTACTGCCAACTTAGGGGGTCTCTTAATAATTTTCATTCCCTTCAGTATAAATGAGTATGAGTTTGGCTAAAAAGGTCTGAAATAATAGGGCATGATCTTGAGTCAATCACATGTCTCCTTACTGTCCCAGCATCCAAAATCAGTCACTAAGTTGTTGTATTAAAAATGCTCACATTTTCTGATATTTTGACATGTTTGCTGTTTCCTTTTAGGGCCACTTCCAGTCGGAGTTGAATTCTAAGTGACTATGACCAAGAAATAATTGTATATATTCTTCTTAACAATGTAAAAACCAAACACACATAAAAATGTAAAGGAGTTGTGATCCTCTTGAATTGATGTATAGTAAAAAAATGTTCCTTTCAGACAGTCTCACCCCAATACAAAATGTGAAAATTTAAAGAAAATCATATAATTTGTTAGAGTTTTGTATTAGTAGTATTTTGTTCTAGAGTTTCTTTCCCTATTAAAAATGCCTTATTTTTAACTATTGCCAAATTTTTATCCTTAACATTTGTTTGTTACCTTTTAACCTCTGAGATAGTTGTCAATGGGCAAGAGTTGTTATTGTTAAAAAAACAAAACAAACAAAAAACTTCAAATGAAATCATCAATACATTTGTTTTTCATAACTTCCAAAGGCAACATGGATTAGTGCTAAGGTCTTACGTGATAGTCTTGACTTCAACTCTAAGTGACTTGATGGAGGATGTGTGGGTGAAAACACATAATAATTTGAGGTATTATCAAGTGCCCTAGAAAATTTACTGTGAGCTATCAAGTATAAAATGAGCAAACAATATTGAAAGCACATTATAAAGGAAAACAAACAAACTAACGAAATGCAACCTAAACCAACCAATACCAACAAAAAAATTATATAACGTCCAATTTTGTTGCATACTTCTAAATCAAACACTAAATCTTTAGGGATTTTGCAACAGCATTGATCCATCAAACAAAAAAAGTGACTTGTGTGTTCATAAGCTCCTCTAAATTATACAAATGGCAAATCCTGAAGTGAGTCCCAGGGTGGGTAATGGTTATTAATTGGCAGGACAGCCAAAGGAACATGTCCTTGGGTACATTGAGCTAGAGCCCTGACCTTGCTTTTCCATTTCTTTTGTCACCTAAGATACATCCCTTACTACATACCTGGAGTTGGGAGTAACTATTTATAGAACACAGATTTATAGACACTTATTTTATTCTGTTTTACTTTATTTTTGCCATTACCCTGTTCCCCTCCTTCCTAATGTAGTAGTATGGGGTCCTGTTTTGGTGGTCTTGCTTCTGTGTTAAGAACTTGAATATGTGTTAGCCACCACCATCAGTAGTTTAATTCAGTCAACAGTGTTTATTAAGCCCTTACTGACTATTTGATTATGCTATAATATGTATATTCATAGAACTACATTCCAAATGGCACTTGAGAGATTCAGAGAGTCAAGACACCACAGTGTACTTCAGCATTGGGATTTTGAACTTCACAGAGTATCTGGCTCACTGAACATTAAAAACTAAATGTAGCAAAACTATCCCTCAACAAATAATACCAAGTGCAAAGAAGAGCAAATCCTTTCTATAAATTCATTTAAACAGAAACTATATGCCGCCCATTGGAAATCCTTTTCTCTGCTTATTAAATACATTTTAAAATATCACTAAATGCTCAACTTGGACTTTTTTTTCCTGGAAGAGTTCATTGCACAGCATTACTTTGTCAGCAGGGATTCATTTCAACACTGTATGAATCATACCAATGGAGACATAAACATTGTTCAGGAACAATAGTCTGAAGGAATTCAAAGACCTACAAGGGTCTCTAGAAGAAGATGAGGGAGTTCCCCGTGTATGTATACAGAGGGACTGAGAAAATAAACATGGTTTTCTTAGGTGCTCATGTAGGAAATAAGCACACATTCGCCATCAACAAAAAGCACATGACAGAACCGACAGGGCACTCAGAAAAAGAGCCAATCATTTGGGTGGGCAGGATCTATGTGAAAGTGTCTTTATGGTTTTTTAAAATGTTTATTTATTACTTCAAGTTACATCTCCATCACAGTGCCCTCTTTCCATCCCTCCCAGTCCCATCCTCCCATTCCCTACCCCCCTCCCTTCCATCCCACTCCTCTGGAGTGGAGTGTTCCTACATATCAGTCCCCCGCCCCAGTTCAGCAGTCATATGAGGGCCAAGAGCCTCCTCATACACTGGGGGCCTGCAAGGCAGCACCACTAGGGCAAAGTGTATCATTAACAAGTATTAAAGTATATGTTCCTGTTCCCTTTGGTGGATTGGCTTTAGTATAGTTATCCTGTACTATATGGCTAAAATCTGATTATAAGTGACTAGAAGCCATGTGCAACTTTCTGAGTCTGAGTTAGCTCACTCAGGATGAACTTCTCTAGTTCTATCCATTTGGCTACAAATTGCATGATTTTGTTGTTTCTGATGACTGAGTAGTATACCATTGTGTAGATGTACCACAGTTTATTTATCCATTTGTCAGTTGAGGAACATCTGAGTTGTTTCCAGTTTCTAGCTATTACAAATAAAGCTGCTATGAACATAGATGAGGATGTGAACATAGATGTGGTTTGGTGAAGAATCATTTGGGTGTATACCCAGAAGTGGTATGGCTGGGTTTGAGGTAGAGCTATTCCAAGTTTTCTAAGATATCGCCAGACTGATTTCCATAGTGGTTGCACAAGCCTGCACTTCTACCAGCAATGGAGGAGGGTTCCCCTTTCTGCACAACCTCATCAGCATGTGCTGTCATTTGAGTTTTTGATCTTAGCATTCTGACAGGTGTGAGATGGAATCTCAGCATCATCTTGAGTTGCATTTCTCTGATGGTTAAGGATGCTGAACATTTCTTCAAGTGTACCTCAGCAGTTAGGAATTCCTCCTTTGTGAATTCTTTGTTTAGCCCTGTTCCCCATTTTTTGATTGTATTATTTGGCTTCTTGACATTTAATTTCTTGAGTTTCTTGTAAATTATGGATATTATCCCTCTGTCAGATGTGGAGTTGGATTAAGATCTTTTTCCAATTGTAGGTTGCCGTTTTGTTTGAATGACAGTGTCTTGTGCCTTGCAGAGGCTTTTCAGTTTCATGTCTTTATGTTTTGACTTCAAAACACAATTCATGGTACAAAAACATCAGGGAAAAAAACCCAGAAACTAATGTTGACAAGAGTACATAAATTAAATATAGTTTAAAAGTTCCTGACAAGAAGACAAGTAAGATGGCCCAGCAGATAAATGTACCTGATATTAAGCCTGCAGCCCTGAGTTCAGTCCCACATCCAGAAGCATAGATGTGACTCCCATTGGTCCTTCTCTGACTTTCCACATGGAAACTTATGGCACAACACATACAAGTGCACACACACACATACAAACAGATACACACATACACACACACACACACACACACACATACACACATGCACACACATTTTTTTTTAATTACCGACAGAATTTTTTCTAGAATTTAGGCAGTGTTTTGGAGGAATTTTGAAATGACCTTAAACCAAAAAATTTTCCAAGTCATGGTTCTTTGTGTTCATTTCCCTTCTCACTTCATACTGTAAATTATATAAAATTCAAATTTGTTGTATTTTTAACTTCTGACTATCAGATCTAAAATGTTTCATAATCTGTAGACATAAGTGAAGAAGATTAACATGCTCATTGACATCTTCTCATTTGAATCCAAATTTATGTACTTTCATTAGAGCAATAATAACATTGGTGAAATTAGGTTGTACATTAACTTCATGTTCTTTCTACTATGTGACTTTGAATGTGTTATCTTGATCTCTGTTTTACTCATATGGAAATGTGGGGGGGGGGGTGTCAGTGTAAATGAGATTTCTTGGAGCCATTATTTTATGGCTCTTTGTTTCCTAGATCAAGTATTTCTCAGAATAGACTCAATCGAAAATTGTCCATTATGATAACAAGTCTGAGTTTTTAACCTGAAAAACAGCTACCATCTTCTCCTAAAGTCTGCATAAAAAGCTGATTACTGAGCTGAGTGTTTATTATCTCTGCTAATAGTGCTCTGGTTGGGCATTTGGTGTCTCCAAGAATAAATGGGATTGAAAGGCCTTTAACTCATCAATATTTGGAAGGATAAGTGTGATTTTTTTTCATAATAATTTATTGGTTTTCAAAACAGTCTCTTTCTCTAAACCCATAGCTGGGGTAGTGGTAGAAAGGGGTTGTAATATTTTTGAGAGGTTTTGCTTTGAAGAAATCTGAATCCTTTCATGTTAGGTTGCTCCTGAGGTTCATCTGGGGTACATCAAGTTGGTCTTTTATTAAGACAATGCTTTAACTGTTGTGCCACATGTAGATGGGGTGTTACTGCTCAAACATCCCTGAGTTATAACCAGCTCCAGCTCTGACATGTGCCCAATTTTCACAGAAACACGATATAATGGAAGGAAATCATAATGCAGAAAAATATCTCTAGGTCTGAATATGAAAAATAATTACTTCTAGCACAACCCTTCTCTGATGTTCTTGCTTCTCCGTAACTGATTTACTCCTTGTGTTTTGTTTGGATCCACCGTAATGAGAACCAAGTTTCCCTGAATCCTGTCTTATGTCTGTGATCTTCATTTCCCTGAGACCCAGGAGGAACCCATGGCTTCAAATTTAAGTGAACATACTCATTTCATTTGTAACTCTGTCTACAACAAATACTTCTGTACAACCTTTTGTAAAACTATTTACATGAGCTGGGTGTGGTAGTGTACATCTTTGATCCCAGCACTTGAGGGGGCAGAGGAAGGAAGATGTGTGAGTCCGAGGCCGGCCTGGTGTACAAATCGAGACCAGGAAAGCCAAGGCTGTTCATGGAAACCCTGTCTTAAAAAACAAAACATAAACAACTATTTAGGTGCAGTTGCTGGCATGGGAGACAGGGACATTAACTTGCTCTTTGTTGAACCAAAGATGCAACTTTTCCCCTAGCAGCAGAAAACCTTTTCTGTAATGGAATATTTCATAAGACTATATTGGTTTTGATTTTAGGCAAGGGCACTCCCATTCCACCAAACCCACTTAAAGGCATGGGAATTATCAATGAATCAAACAATCCTTCTTTTTGCCCAGTTTTATTACCGCTGTCATTCTCAGACAGAGAATTTACTCTTTTAGTATATTGGGGAATTCCAGTGCAAACTATTTTTCTTCTGACTTAATCTCAGAGTTGCAGATCACTGCAGGAAGTGATTTTCTCACCATTACTGAGAGAGAAAAAAATAAGACAAAGTACATGTTCGAGACTTCTAAAGAATGTACCAAGTTACTAAGGTTGCAAGGCAAACAGTCACTACAAAATCTGAAAAGACAGTGTCACCTACAATGAGAGGAGGCCATCATTTGTGTGCCATGGGTAGAAATCACCTGAAGCCACATGCATCAGTGAAAAGATTCTGTTAAAACTCTGAATGAGTTGCTAAAGGTTAAATGTGAGATAGTATGACAATATGGGCACAGTGGATGTTGTAGGTAGAGGGATTCATCCTGTAGCAGACATTTCTTCCAAGAACTTGTCCAGGTATTCACTGGAAAGAGTAACAGAAACCCGATCTACTGTCCCCAGTGAAATAAAATGTGAATCAACAAAGAGTACCAAGATCTATTGTTTTAGGGTTACTGTCCAACACCTGTCACGGGGCATGTGGAGGAGGATGAACGATACCATACTGGGGGGAAGCAATGCTTAATCTCTAGGGACCAAGGTAGGAATGTATGTGGAGATCAGTATTGTAGTAGGGGTAGGGTACTCCCTAGAGAGTAAAGGACACATTGCTAAGATTATTTTTTATTAGAACACCAAAGAACACTCTTCTTGCTTGACCTTAACCAAGATCCTGACAGGTGTTAAGTAAAGATAACTAGAATTTGGTGACAATAAATGCCAGAGGCGGTTTCTCTTTGAGGTCCAATCCTAGAGCATTCATAAAGCTAAATGGTAAGTAGATATTAGTAAAATTGCCGCTGACATGCCATTCTACTATCAAAGCACGAGAGAGCCCCAGAGAAATATGAATTATTGTGGTTAATGATAGTTATAAAAAAATGAGTCTATACCAGTTCCTAACCAAATTAGATACACATCTCATATTGAAGGGCTAGGAAAATGAAAAGCACAAGACTCATCTTTAAAACCAAAAATAATATGTATGTCACTATCTGCTATCTTATATGATATCCAGCTTTCAGCAAAACAAGAATATGCCAAATCTGATGGTAGGGAAAACACAGAAAGTGATAAACCCAGAAACCTCCCAGTGTTCTGTAAGTGCTACACCTAATAATGTGAAGAACTATGGTCAGTGTTTGAAAGCTCTGATGGAAAAGTTTGGCAGGATGTGAGGGCAGATGTGTAGACAGATTTTAGCAGAGATAGAAATTATAGGAGGGGAAGAGGTAGAATTGCTAGAGAAGAAAAAAAAGTGATGATCAGAGATAAAAAAATCAAAGGCCATTTGTAGATGTGATGAAGCTAAAGAAAGAATCAATGACCTTGAAGATCAATCAGTAAAAATTATAGAAACTGGAATTCAAATAGAAAGAGAGAGAGAGATGGTGAATAAGATGGAGGAAGGGGGAAAAGAAAA